>JAVSBU010156592.1:0-12603 GCA_033118015.1 Loricariichthys derbyi
ATTTTTGCAGGTAAAACCGAAAAAGGCTTATCTCGGTTAACTCGGGCGCAACCGTGTATGTGTGAACGGGGCTTAAGGCCACTGTGGAAACAGCAATTAACTTAACACATGCTGGAATACCTGGAGAAAACCCATGTGAACAAGGGAAGGATATGCAAAGTCTATGCAGGTGGAGTCTGGGCTCAGAATCGAACCAGTTCTAACCACCGGACTGCACCTCCGTACTGTCCTTTTTTAAATAAAGGTTATTTTCATGAATATTGATTTCTTTTGCATTAACTAACTGCATAAATAGGACCTACATTACAGTCTGTACTTAGGGTACGGACACAGCAGATACATGAAATGAAAAGGGAATGTTCTACTCTGCTTACACTACAAGTGCTATGCAGGCTCGCCCTAAATGTACCTAGAACTGCAGAGTTCAGGTCGCTTGACCCCTGTGACTTCCTACTAGTAGAACGACACTGGATTTACCTAATTAAGGTTTACGATGTTTAAATGGTGATTATGCACTGCTTGTTCTGAAGATTAGTGATTCTTCAAGTGGACTTATTCCCTTTTGGTTGTGTGCAGCCAGCGAGGTACATTATTTATGGTTATATTTTGTGGTCCACATTTATATTTGGTTCCACAGTGTGTTTGTGAGATCATTAAAATTTGTTCCTAACTGAAGAACCATGGTGTTTTGTATTTTTATGGAGGGTGGTGATATGACAGATTAAGCTTTGGATGATGCGTGGATGGTAGCATTTCACTTGTGTTTTCAGTGGTATCTCTAAAACATTTATGTATTGTTCATACACAGTTTTTTTCTTTTGAGAAAATACCTTATATATTTATATTACAGTAGCATAGAAAACTGTGTGACTGGTAATATCCACTCAATGACAATTATGATCAATGTCAGTTTATTTAATTTCTGTTTTTTGTTTTATTAGGTGCTTCAGGCAGGGGCACTAATCTGGGTGGGTAGGTTTAGATTTCCACACTGTTTAGCATCCTAGCTTGGCTTAGATTTGATTTATTGATCTAAATAGATCATAAAATAATGCAAAGCTAAGCATTCTGCTTTGTCCTCACTTAACCTACTCAGGGTTGTGAGGGAGGGTCTGATGCAGGTCCCATTCAAACTCAGGGATACCAAAAAAAACAAAAACAAAAGCATTATTAATATTTTCAAAATAACAATACCAACATCTTTAATAAAATTTTTTAAAAAGTGTTAGTCGTAATTTAGCTGCATGAAAGACTATGGAAACAATCTTGTATTTCACCATTCAGTGCCTCCAACGCTGCTGTTTGCAGGTAAACCTGTCAAATTCATTGCCACCTTTATACTTTTCACCTGCAGCTGAGAGCCACAAGAGCAGCTTTGTGTACCTGTGGAATTTCACACATCTCAGCCCCATGGTGTCAAAAATGACACTGCCATGTGTTCACGCGTCTACTATGGATCGGGCATTAGAGAAAAGTGAAACTAAAAGAAGGCTGAGTGTCAGACAAATGAGGAAAAATGCAAGTCAATGAATAATATGATACATCATATTCTTCAATAAAGTGACTACTGTATTTTCACGAGTATAAGGCGCACCAGATTATAAGGCGTATTCAGAGAAACAAAACAGTCATAAGTCGAAGTTTAATCAACTCATTCACTTTAACTCTAAACATTGTTCAGTTGTAAGATAAAATAAAAAAAATTAAAAAAACAATACACTCACTTTTTCAGTTCATTCTCCTCCATAAATCCATTAAAGCCATCATCCTCAGTGTCTGATGTAAACAGTGGAGCGATTTCAGCAGCAAGCACGTCAAAATCTCTCTTATTATCCAAGTCTCATTGCTGTTACTTATTTGTTTAGTGATGATTCAGTCCTTCGTGAAAGTTTGAATAGAGACTGTAGAGACTCTTCTACCTGCTGTTCTCTGTTCAATAACGTCCTCCAACTGTGACCATCGCGTTTGGTTCTCTCTGAAACTAGTAGCGTTTGGTCTTCTCTGTTTAGTCTTGGTGTTTGGCGCAAATCATCTTCTTGCTTTCTCCACTTCCACAACATTGATTAATTAATGTTGAAATCCTCACAGCTGCTCTATTTCCATGTTCTATTATGCAAGTCTGTTAACGGACGCCATTTTGAGTTCATAACAAACAACCGGACTATGGTTACCGTAAGGCTCCTAAGAATAAGCACTTCGGCTTTGTTGCTTACCAAAACCATTCTAAAACATTTTGACAGATTTTGGCGTCGCATATAGTTATACTGCCATCTAGTGGGGAATCACGGCAGTGCTTCTAATTGGTATCATTTAACAGCACAACCAGAATCAATACATAAGGCACACCAGATTATAAGGCGCACTGTCGATTTTTGATCAAATTTAAGGATTTAAAGTGTGCCTTATAGTCGTGAATATACAGTACCTAACCTGAGTGTACGCCATATATATAGCCAGATCCTGCTGGAATGGTGAGAAAAAACTAGCTAACTTTTTCCTGTGAAAGTTATTCTCATTATAATGTTGTCCTTGTAATGCTTTAGTTTTGTGGAAGACACAGTTCCCTCTAGGACCTTTCCACATTGCTCTTAGACTCAACTTACCGCAGTTACTTTAGGAAAATGTAATTATAAGGACTATAGTAGGACATATTTAGATGTCATATGACAAGACCTTCAATGTGAGTCATGTGGTGGGAATGATGAGTGCTCTGCTGTAATTGATACAGTATTAAACTCCTTGATTCATCAATCGGGGAGTACCTGTATTTTTAAAGATATTTGACCATCGAACACATCCTTACCAAATGCCCTGAATTCCATAACAAACGTTGACATCTCTCCATGCCAACAACAATGAAAGGAATTTTCAACCAAGCTGAAACAAGCAGCCTCTTTACTATATATAGGTTTGTAATGAGCAAAGCTAACCACATATCCTTAGTATGAGTATTCCTGTCCTGCCATGTGGATACCCAACATTATAATGTGGTGTTAAATGAAATTTAATGCTCTTTGTTTATTATGTAAATGCAGGTATGCAGCTGCACAGCTGGTGATAATGTGCAGGGTTCTGAACCTTGAAAGCAACAACTACGACAAACGAAGCTATTATAGCAATTATGCACCAGAGCTCGGTTTCGTTGTTGTTTTATCACATGCTGACTGACTTCCCCATGAAAGTGGCAAGTCTTTATAAAAATGTGTAATATTTAAAAAGAACTAAGCTCTGCTGTTAAAGTTGTGACAGTCTGTACGGATTGTTGGAAAAGCCTGTATTAGAACTCTGATTTTCTGGGCAAGATGAGGTCTGTCTTGGCTTCAGGGCCAGGGTCTTCGCTGACGGACATCTTAAGCTTTCAGCCATCGCTCTGAAATCAGCATCATGCTTGTAGCGCTCAAAAGTAAGCGTCTATCAAAAGGTCTGAAAAGTTATAGCCATGTTGATCTATTAGAAGTGAGAAACATCAGCAGGTTCAGTAGGTAATTAAGTGAGACTTGATTCGGTTGATCGGTTGATGTGTTTAGAGACTTGTTTGTGGCTTTCTGCTGCTTATTTGTAGCAAGCTATGAATGGAGTTTTAAGTGTATGTCATAATTTCTCACTACCTATATATTATCTCTAACCTATAATTATATAAACTGGTTCACAGTCATTCAGAGTCATGTGTTGGTTGTACTAGTTGAATGCATTTTTGTCTTTAAGCACTCATGTATTCAGCAGTTTCACTGACACTTTCTGTATCATTTGCACAAAGATTTCTTGTGATGTCCAGTCATTTTGATCAGTGTTCTTTTTCACAATATATAACATGGACATTAAACACCGCATACCTATAGTAACTTTGAAAGTAAATTTTTAAATTGTATTTTAAAACCATCTACTTCGGTTAATCCAAAAGTAGTAATAAATTGTTCCCTAAAAGACATTATATGTCGCACAAGAACAAAACAACGTGGGCAAACTCAATTCAATTAAACATTTACTCCTCGTAATGAAAAAGTGCTCTAGTCCACTCGCACGTCCAGTCAAAACCAATCATTTTATTCGTTGATAAACGACGTCAGAGCGCGGCGAGCAGGAAAATGTCAGCGAAGCGCAAATACGACGCTGCTTCTTCCTGAGGAGGGAAACTTTACTAACGCTAAAAGCATAATTGAACAATCAAATGAACCGTTCGAGAGTCGACACTCTCTGCAAGTGAATAGAAGTGACTCCTTTGTTCAGCTTGAACTTAAAGGGCCAGCAGAACAGTCTACTTAATGCAGTGTCTGTGTGTGAATACTATTTAGAGTTCTGTAGCTAACAATAATATAATTCAAGCTAATATAATAATATAATGTGAGATAATATAGTAATAGCTACTATAATAATATAATGTAAGCTGTAATATAGTAGCTAATATAATGCAATGTAAGCTAATATAGCAACTGATATAATATTATAATGTAAGCTAATATAGTAATAGCAGAAGGTAAGATGTGAGAATGTTTACTTATATTAATAAAATATAACCGTAACTAAACACATTAGCTTTTGTGTACTTATTTATATGTGAATAACATTTTAAAATCCAAATATTTTTGGGACATTAGAAATTTGATACGGGCCAGTAAACTTTCCGGTCACTTGCCCGACCGGGTAAATTGGGGGAAAAGTTAACGTTGAGCCCTGCCAGAGTCTCCTGTCCAGTATAAAGCGATTTTGAGAGTTTAAGGGGAAAAGGAACTGTTTCATGTATTTTGATTTCTTCATATATTGTATAGCTTAGTGGGAAGAAAGGATGCTATAATAATCATGTTTTTACTACGTACATGATAAATGGGTTTTAAAAACCAGTATGTGTAAAGTTTGCATGTTCTGTCAGTGTCTGTATGGATTTACTCCAGGTGCTCTGGGGTTTTTTTCCCCACAATCAAAAGATGTTCTTTAATCTTCAATGTTGAAGTAACCTTGTCTGTTGCTGAATGGCCTTTGATGCTGAAGAGTGACGTTAAATATAAAACTAAATAAACAAGCAATTTATATAAACCTGACAGTAGAATTAAAAAAAATAATAATAACAACCAACCCCAACACCAAAAAAAGTGATGTACTGTGAAACTGTGCTATAATCTTCTTGAAAAAATAATTTGAATTGAAATTTACAAATTTTTGGTTCTTCTAGCACTACTTGTTAGCTACAATTGAAATGCTTAATTATTAAAGGCTGTTTTACAAGGATGAAAGAAATAAAAAACAATGGTTACTTTATAAGCATACTACATGACAGTATTTACATTTACTACTTAAAGGGCAAAAATCATCGTATTTTGGTGAATATCATCTAATCGTCGTTTCTGGTTCTTTATATAAGAAATAATTTCATGCCATCAGATGGAGATTAGTGTACCTTAAATTGTTAAAAAATGGAATTTTGTAGGCCATTCTCACGGCTTTCCGAAAACACGAGCAAACCGGAAATGAGGCTCATTTGTGTATGACATCAGCAAAGTGAGTACAAAGCGTCTCGCTGTTAAAATGGATAGCAGCTCAAGGTGTCAGATTTCAGTGATTTTCATTTTGAATCTGAACAATTTAATTTAACATATCATGAATCAGAAGTTTGCAGCTGGCTGTATTACAGTAGAACTTGCTGTTCCGTATGGTTCTGGCTAGGCCCGCTACATGCCAATGTGCGAGTATTATGAATTTTAGCAAATGCTTATAAACATATTGGGATCAAAAAGCTTTCATTATGTTTAATAAATGATTTTTCAATTAGTGAGACCGCATACCTGAAGTGGCTTGTGGCTTTACTGTTATTGACTGGTAAAACAAAACTTTACAAAAACATAAGTTGAAATTTTAGGGTGTGCGCTGAACTGTAATACTTTACTAAAGCCTTATTTATTTTTCTCTTAGAAATTGTACACAGTCTGTGATGTAGCCATGAATATCGTCATGTCCAAAAGCACGACATACAGTCTGGAGTCACCAAAAGACCCTGTGCTTCCAGCACGCTACTTCACCCAACCAGACAAGGTGCAACTGACAAATAAAAATGGTCCAGTAAGAGTTTAAATTTCATGGACTTTCATGTACAAGCTGCTTTTTCATTAAACATTTTCTATGGTTACCTTCTAGAATTTCAGCAACACAAAAAATTACCTTCCTCCTGAAATGAAGGCATTTTTTACCCCAGGAAAGGTACGGTTCTCGCATTTGATTGTGCATTTATTCTTTGCTGCTTCTTGATGGATTCCATTCTTGACTTGACTTCTAATCATGCATCCTGGTGTTTTTCTCCTCCACCACTCACTTCCAGCCTAAATCGGCTAACGTACTGGGTGCTGTGAACAAACCGTTATCCGCCACAGGCAAGCTGCAGACTAAGCTGTCCCGCATGGAGACCATTAGCAATGCCAGCAGCAATTCCAATCCCAGCTCACCCGGCCGCAGCAAAGCAAGGTCAGTCTGCCGCACTCATATTTCTGTGTGGGTGTTTTGAAAAACAGACCAAAATAAGAGCAAGCATTTATTCGTCAAATGCTCAGTTCAGAAATAAGAGGATGCTGATGAGAAAAATGTATTCAGTTAGACTAAAGTTGACTTCTTTAGTCATATGTTTAAGAGCACGTAATTTCATTATTGGAGAATGGGTGTTTAACCTGGGCTTTTCCAGAGCTATCACAGTCCTGGAATGTGCATTTAATTTAAAACTGGACAAGCTCTGTAAAATGCTGGGTATCCATGAGGTTATAAAAGTCATAATTTTCCTAGCTAGCTATTTATTTCTAACTTTTTTTACAGCATTTAGTAAATATACACTGATTATAACTGTAGTTACCTCTGCAGAAAAGGGTGGTGCAGCAGCTCTGAGTAGAACCGCCGCCTCACAAAAAGGGTTCGATCACAGGTGGAGCGGTCAGGGTCGTTTGTGTGGAATTTGCATGTCCTCTCTGGTGTACTCCGGGTACTCCGGTTTCCTCGCACATTCCAAAGACATGCATTAGGTTAATTGATTACGCTAAATTGGCCCAGTCTAGGTGTGTGTGATGTTTTGATGTAACCTTGAATATCGATATAACCTTTGTCTGCCGTTATGCTGGTAACGACATTATGATGGTAATCATAATTACTGAAGATAATTTAGTCACCTGGTTAACTAACTCAACTAAGTTAAGAAGACAAATTGGAAGGATGGAGGCCCAAAGAATTAGTCCACTGCTTCTGAAGTCGTGCAAATGTCTTACTAAGTTTTTTTTACCAATAATTTTATTTTAGTCATACTACAGGCATTTTTTCCATTCCTGTGATTTTACTAGAGTCATGAACAAGATAAGCAATTGTGAAACAGATGGGTGGAGAATTTGCATTTGTTTTACATACCCATTCCAAAAAAATTTGAATATCATTTAAAAGTTGATTGATTTCCATAATTCCATTCAAAAAGTTAAACTTTCATAGATTATAGATTCAGGGCCCACAATTTAAATGATTTTAAGTATTTAAGTTTATTTTTACATAATTTGGGCTTCCAGCTCATAAAACCCATGAAAACAGGATTTAAAAAAATTAGAATACTGTGAAGAAATAGCCCAAATTTTGCAGGGCTTAAAGACATACGAACCAGTTTTTATTGCCATGTCAATGAATGAATTCACAGATTAGGAATTTTCTTTGGCATAAAGGTGCACAGAGAGCACCAGAATGCCGTGGCAGCCGTACTTGGTGCCAACTTAAGCTAGAAAAAATAGAGTAATACATGAGGTGAGGGGAGGAGAGAAAAAACCACCCCCAGACTATGCTCATTAAGGAGTACAGTTTGGGAACTGAAAAAAACTCCTCTGCACAATTATGCACAAATACACATTACAACATGAAGATCAAGACTCACAACAGGAACAAAGCAATGAAGGTATAAGAATGGAGATTAAGAGCGTCTCTGTGTAGTGCACTTCTGGGGGATTGTTTGTTCCAGCAATGACTTTGGCCGAGGCCCATGCTGATATGGAGCTGAAAACAGCAACAGAATCCATAGCGTTAGTCTCGCACACTTGAATCACAACTACCTCTAGTCCGTTTTAAATTGTCCAGTTTAAAATTGTACAGATGGACACCGAAACAATCCAAACGCCTCTGCAAAGCGCCAGCGTCTCCAAGATGGTCCAAGTCTTGCGGGTTACAGTCACAGTCTGAGTGCTGACGGCTCTGCTCACCACCTCAATTATGTCGGGCAGCTTTAGGGGGCCTTGGACAGCTGCCTTCATTCCACAAATTTTTCAGTACACCAGGGCAATGCCTAATCCAATCAGCAAAACACCTGTGATCATGAATGTTTTGCACTTAATAATGTGACACACTTGCACAGGTTTTTCCCAGGTGTCATAAAATTGCTTCAGTTTGGTTCAATTGTCTCAGTTTGGTTCAATATGTTGAAGACTGCAGACCTAACAACTGGCCAGAAGACCATCATTGATACCCTCCATAGGATGGGTAAGCCACAAAACGTCATAGCTAAGGAGACTGGCTGTTCAGAGTGGTGTGTCCAAGCATATCAATGGAAAGTCTAGTGGAAGGACAAAATGTGGCAGGAGAAGACGAACCAGCAAAAGTGATGACCGTGGGTTTACTCGGTGTAAAATCCTGCAAAATTTTGGCTGATTTCTCCACAGTATTCTAATTTTTTGAAATCCTGATTTCGTGGGTTTTGTGCGCTGGAAGCCTAAATTATGTAAAAATAAACAAATAAATTGTTTATAGATTCAGGGCCCACAATTTAATCTATGGAAGTTTCACGTTTTGAATGGAATTATGGAAATTAATCAACTTTTCCATGATATTCTAATTTTTTGGAATGGGTCTATATATAAACGCTCCAGTTAATTTGCATACTAACTAGGCTTAAACAACTTTTGGTTACGTATGGTCACTGACTTAAGACCATAGGAAATGTACGGGACCCTTAACAACATAGCCTTTTCTGCAAAGCTATTGCATTTTCTTTTACTTTCATCAATGCGGCCTTTGCAGCAGCAAGACAGCATTTACCACAAGTCAAGTTCATACACAAAAGAACTGTGATTTTTCTAGTCTCAACTTGGACTGCTTTATAAGAGCTCAGCTTTTTTTTTTTTTTTTTCCTCTCTCTCTCTGTCTCTCTTTGGTGTTTGTTAGACCGTATTGTTTGGACTGGCTGAATAGAACTGTAGTAACATTTGCATCACAAGACAGGAGTGATTACAGCCTCACTGCATATGGCTCACATCACCAGAGCACTTCATCTTGGAATCAAGCCTGCACTTAGACATGGCAGAAGCTTTTCTGTAAACCCAATTAAACGTAGCACAGTATGATTTATTACTGGATTAGATATGTATAATGAGACGTCCAAGTTGTGGAGTTAGAAGACTAGGGGGATAGTTGGGAAACTATGAATCAGTTCCAGAGAAATCTGGATTTTGAAGGTTATTGAACTGTTTTTAATCATTATTATTTCTTTAGCATATTTGTACCGTTTTTACAAGGCGCCCTAGTGGCTCAGTGGTCTAATACACTAACCAACCACACAAGTTTGATTTCTCTTGACGCTTTCTAGCCAGGGTGGCTATCGCATTCTCTGTTGACTGTATCTGGGAAAGTGTAGCTGCACCAGAGACCCCAGCAAACCCGTCCAAAGGCACGTTCACATCTGTGCCCCGTGTTTTCCACCGATTATGCATTTAACGCCCAGCCTGCCCAAGGAAGATGGGTCTATTTTTGAGCCTTGGTCCTTCCAATATTTCTTCCCAATAAGGTTTGGGGAGTTTTTCCTAGCCACTGTTGCCTCAGGCTTGCACAAATAGTGCCTGGAGCTAATATACAGCTCAAGCTATATTTTACAATATATACTATAAATTAACATATTTACATATATTACTATATATGTAAAGCTGCTTTGAGACAAAGCTTAGTTGTGAAAAGCTTTACAAAATTTGTCTTGGTGTTTGAGCTCCTACAACCAGGACCAAGAAAAAAATTACAAATCTCAATTAGTTGCAACATTATTAGGGAGGTTCTAGTGATTTTTACTGTTGTCAAAATGTCTAATTTTCTGTAGGAAGTAATGATGAGGATTTTTTAATTAGAAAAGCAGCAAAAGCAAAACAAAAAAGGTAGAATTTTGTTTACAGGAAAAAAAGTTATTCATGGTAATATCTGACTGAGCATGGAAATGAACACAGATAGAAAAAAAACGAAGCTTGGGGAACGAAGTCTAGAACTCTTGACATCCCAATATTCAAGGCTGCATGCAATCTCCTCCACGAGTGAGCATTTCATGCATTCCGTGTCAATCGACCGCTGTGTTTGCACCGTCAGACGCCATTTTTATCTGAACTTCCCTCCCTCACACATGGCCAGTTGTGTCTGTGTTGCATCGAGCAGGCCAGAGCAAACAATCAACTGCTTTAGTCGTTTAAATTATAAATCATCTTTCCCACTGTTGCTGTCTCAGAATGGACTCGGGTGACATGGACCACAGCGAGAATGAAGACATCTCCATGAAGAGCCCGTGTGAAACAGACAAGCCCAGCAGAGGCCGCAAGCGAGGGGCCGGCTCCAGTCAGGAGGACAAAGCTCAGGAGTCAAAATCCAAACGCGGACGCAAGAAAGCTGCCAACACTAGCATAGACGGTGCTGACGAGCAGTGGGGGGAGGAAAGCAGCATGGTTGACGCCACTATGGAGATGGAAGATGAGCAGAACAGCCCGCCCAAGAGAGGACGCCGTGGACGGCCTCCCAAATCTGCCTCGGCCAAGGACGAGACGCCCAGTAAGGGCAGAAGAGGACGCAAGAAGGCGGCTCCACCTCCGGAAGAAGAAGAGAATGATGAAGAGCATGAGGTGGAGGAGGAAGAGGAGGAGGAGGACGACGACGATGCAGGCAGCGAATACATGGAAGTAAAGCCCAAAGCCAGGCGAGGACGCAAGCCAAGGTGAGTTAAACAGGCAGGCCTTAGCTGTGTTAATGGTGTAAAACTTATTTTCATGTAAACTATTTGTGATTCCCTTCAGAACGGAAGCATCAGACACGATGAGCGATTCGGTTGAATTCACTCCACAGAAAAGAAGAGGGCGACCTCCAAAATCTCAAACAGCGGCTAAAAAATCAGGGTATGTGAGAGACCAATGTAAAAGCTGTAATTATTTGTTTATAGAATCTGTTTAAACTATGTTCCATAAGCAGTTACCAGTACATTTTAAATACAGTACTATTTGTACAAATATGCAATGGTGAAAAAAGCTGAAATTAATTAAAACTATTTTAATATAGTTATAGAAATATATAAATATATAGATAGATAGATAGATATAGATATAGATATAGATATATAGATATAGATATAGATATATATATATATAGATATATATATATATATAGATATATATATATATAAAATTACCTTTTATTAAGGTACAAACAGGAAATACAGTATTCCCTCATTTATCGTGGGTGATCCGTTCGAGACCCACCCCAATAACTGAATTTCCACAAAGTAGCGACGCTATGCTTATTGTAGTAGTTATACAGTAAGTACTTTAAGTCTTTATAAACTCTTCCCACACTCTTATACATAACCCTTTAACATTCCCTTAATAACTTTTCCCATACTGTACATGTACCTTTTAAAAAACGTCTACTTAAATGTTCAGAATGTTTTAAACTCTTAAACCTTTTTAAACATTTGATATGAGTATTTAACATCGAATATACATCCTACAGCTAGAATGATCGGAAGCAAACAAAGATGGCCACTGTTGAACGACCCTTTCAAAATAAATGACTCTGCCTTTACATGAATGTATAGACTGGGGTGAAGTCTCTTGTGTAAGTTAAGTTAGCCACAATAAGAAAGTATTTGCGTCAATATTAAATATAAATAACTTAAATATCAATTAGGTAATTAAACCTAAATGAATAAACATTTTAGGTGGTTATTTACACTGTATAATACATACTATGCATGTGACTCATTATTTGCTCTTCGTCATATGATGGGGACATTGGGACCAAAAAAAAAAAAACCCAAAAATGTTCAAACCTAAAATTATAAAAAATAACTGATAGATAACTACATCAAAAATAACAATAAAAAGATAACTTTTTGATTGACGGCTTCATTATCATATGGTTTATATATACATATATATTTAAATATATATAAAAATTGATTCACGTAACATCTCTATAAATAACTGAGTGCCTTGTTTTCACTGATCAGTCCTCACTGTTAGTTTTAAAAGTCACAAAACTTAAAAAACTGTGTTCTTATATCGATACAATAAGAAAAAAAGCATATCAAATGTGAAATGCTGTAACTTACCTTTGGCACGTAACATTCAGACGGACAGAATATAATCACCTCTAGTGCGAGAACAAAGCAAACTGGGATCTAATATACCCACGAAAAAGGACCCGGATTATGATGTAAACATGCACAGTTTTGCTCTTTCCACTTTTTCCTGTCAAAATAAGGGTCGAAATATATAGTGTTGCGTGACTCGAAAAATTCGGACAGACAGTTTGATCTGTAACTTTCAGAGGGCTTTAAACATAAACATTTAAAGAAAAAAAGGAAAT
>JAVSBU010156802.1:0-12600 GCA_033118015.1 Loricariichthys derbyi
ACAAGTTGTAAAGCTGCTTTGAGACAATGCTCCATTGTAAAAAGCGCTATACAAATAAATTTGACTTTGACTTTGAATAGTTCATTCAGTTTAATTTCTTTAAAGATTATTTAACTAGTATTAATATTAAATTAAAACTATGAAGAAATACATACGGAATTATTTAGTAAATAAAAACGTGTTAAACAAACTAGATTATGTTTTATATTTTAGATTCTTCAAAGTAGGCACCTTTTGCTTAGATGACAATTTTGCATATCTTGGCATTTTAACAACTGTGCCTTGTCAAGAGTTAATTTCTTGAATTTCCTAATGTATTTGAGAAAAAAACAACAACAAGAGAATGGCTTGGGCCAAGCAACACAAGGAATGGATATTAGATCTGTGGAAATATATACTTTGGTCTGATGAGTCCAAATTTGAGATTTTTGGTTGCAAACAGCATGTCTTTCTAAGATGCAAAAAAGGTGAGTGGACAAGTGTTGCTCCCACCATGAAATATGGAGGAGGAAGCATGATGGTATAGGGTGCTTTGTTGGTGACACTGTTGGAAATTTATTCAAAATCCAAGGCACACTTAACCAGCATGTCTACCACAGCATTCTGCAAGCGACATGCCATCCCATCTTGTTTGCACTGAATGGGACCATCATTTGTTTTTCAACAGTTTATATAGAAACTAGCACTACAAATGGACAAGCATAAGGATTTAAGTGAGTTTGACTAGGGAAAAATTGTGATGGCTAGATGACTGGGTCACAGCATCTCCAAAACTGCAGCTCTTGTCCTCTCTGTCTGCAGTGATCAGTATCTATAAAAGTGGTCCAGAGAAGTGATGGTAGTAAACCAGCAATAGGGTCATGGTTGGCCAAGGCTCATTGATACTCATGGGGAACAAAGGCTGGCCTACAGACAAGCTACTGTATCTCAAGTTGCTGAAGAAGTTAATGCTGGTTCTGAGAGAAAGCTGTCAGAATACACCGGGAGTTGCAGTTTGTTGCATATAGGGCTGCATAGCTACATACCAGTGAGGTGTAATGGTGAGTCTAATGTAGGAAGAAGAGAAGTTTTAAATAATCGTGGGTAGTGTTGGGTACCAGGCAGTAGACAGTACCACATCCAAAAAAGCAACCAGTGACAAGGTTCTTCTTGTTTATAACAATTTACACAATAACACACCAGTCAATTATGTTTTGGAATACTATGCACATCTTTAAATGGACCATCTTTAAATACTATGCAATGAAACCAACAGTTCTGTTCCATTCTTAAGAAATAGAAAAATAGAAAATTTGCAACATGCAGAGTTCAGTTCAGTTGTCAAACAACACAGTTCAAAACTCAGAAGTTAATCAAAAATCATTTAAGGCTTCAAACAAATAACAATGAAAAAAACAAAACAAACCAAAAACAAAAAGTGTGTGTGAAGAGGTGCATGTGGGCATTAACATATATGCGCATGCAGGTGAGTGGAAAGCTGGGTGCGGCACCCAGGGGGCAAGAAACTGGAAAGCAAAGAGAGGCAGCAGGGCATATATGAAACCAGGTAGGGAAAGGAAGCAGGCATAACCAAGGCAAGCCAGGCAGGAGTGTTAATAAAGCATGTGTGCCAACCTTGATAGTTCCTGATTTTCTGCTTTGTCCATGTTAAACAAAAATCCAGATCTGGAGTGCGATATCCAAGGTATGAAAAACCAGAGTAAATGCCTTTCAGACTTGGCTTCATTGCTTGTTAGATAGTTTCTCACAACATATGGCGTTTCCCCCACACCTCATTCACCACTCACTTCTTGTTTTATGACCTGACAGTTTTGAACTTAGCCATTTCTAATTGGTCAGGCATTGTATGAATAGATTGACTGATGTGAATAACAAACTGTATGATTCTAAGATGTATTGAGTGTATGTTTTTTCTTGAGAGATGACGACAACAACAAAATTAAGATAATAACCTGAGTGACTGTGCACATTGTCACAAAGGGTGCACATTCTGAAGCCTGGCCACCACTGTCTTTTACATCATGTGGATATACGGGTGCATGTGCGTCACTTATCTGGGGAACATATGGTACCAGGATGCACTATGGTAAGAAGCAAAGCCAGTAGAGGCAGTGTGATGCATTAGGCAATGAGAAAAGAGTCAGAAGGGAGCCATGTAGCATGATATAGCTATCAAGTGGATCAGAACAGTCAGGGAGTGTAAACAAGGTTCAGGTGGGAAGACTTGGACAGAGGACACACAGGACATAAAGGACAAACGGTGGAGACACAATTCAGTTTCTGGAGGTTAGCCAGAGGATCATACAGGAGTATTTGAGAGCAATGGCCAGGGACATACCACTGGGGCCAAATGCAGGCAAAGTGTGTTGGCCTGTTGATCCCAGGCATAGAATTTATTGTGGTTGCAGGTGGTGATGCAAGGGTCACAGGCAACAAAGCAGGAGCTGCAAGGACTGCAAGCAATGAAGCAGGGGCTGCAGGGACCACCTATGTTATGTCAGTAGATTTGGGGCCTGCCTGGGTGCTGTCAGGAGAATCTGTTAATCCTGGAGCCTCAAATGTTGAACCGGGAGACCATGGGCAGGTGAACTTAGAGCTAACTCAGAGACATTCAGAGATGGTAACAACAGTTACCAGTTAACAGTGACAGAGCTAAAACATATAATGTAAACATAGAATATACATGACAAGGAAGAATACATAAGATGGTCTTCAGCATGCTCACAGGTGGGAACTACATCTCCCACCATGCAGCGAGCACTGCAGATGCAAAGGACTAATTAATGGGTGATGCAGAGCAGCTGGTTCTGGCCCTACTTAAGCCAGCTCCTTGTGGTTTATGCGAACTCATTTATATGCCCCTCCACTTTACCCGCAGGCCTGGGTTCTTCTTTGTGGCAAAGAAGTATGTGAGAGTATGCCCTTGTGTGGCTCGGTCCACTTTCAGAGCGCCTACACAGTGTTCAGCACACTTGCCAGTGGGAACTACATCTTCCACCATGCTGCGAGCACACCGGACTAATTAAGGGTTGTTGTGGAGCAGCTGGTTCTGGCCCTACTTAAGCCAGATCCTTGTGCCACTCTGCATCACACCCTTAACTAATTTGTCTGTTTCACTGCTGACTGAACACTGCATGTTGCATTTTTGCTTAAGCGCCATTCACCTTTGTTTTCACTCGTTAGCTGTTAGTGTGTTTATTTGTCCCTTGTTTCTGCAGCCCACTGAGCTGCTCCTTATTGCTCACCATCATATGCTGATGCACTGAGCAGTGATTACTGCAGCCCACTGAGGTGCTTATTATTGCTCGTCATTTGGCATTAACGTGCCAGTTGCTTCCGCAGTCCTCTGAGCTGCTCTTTCCTTACACTCCTTCTCTTCGCTACCTGCCAACTTTAGTGCAGTGCCCCACATTGTCTGCTAGCTGCCATCACAGCCAATCCCTTACCTTGCTCCATTGCTCCTTTTTCTTATCTCATGTCCACCCAGGTGGCGACATATTGGGTGGCTGCTCCTTTATTTAGGGAAAGAGGTACGGTCTCTCCTGACAGGGGGGAGGTGGAGTAGGAACCAGGAGGTCCGAGGTAACCGTCAGGTCCATAGATAGAGTTGGGTGAGAGGGAACCTCCTGCAGTCAGCACCCCTCATCCCTAGTGTACTCCCAGTGCCCCATTCTATTTGACCCTGTGCTAAGGTCCTTCTCACCTGCACTATGAAAATGTTATTAGGAAGAAATCTTGGGAGGACCAAGACTCAAAAAGGGACCCATCGTCCTTGGGCTTAATGGTATATGTAAGAATTAACTAAGGTATACAATTAATAAGTGCACATGTTTATTTAAGTAAACAAACTAAATAAATATAATAAGACAGAATTATAAAATGTTGCAGTCTGGTACATAAAGTAACTTTAGGATTTTGTGATCTCTGTGGGAAAGTCTTGGTGTCATGAGATCCTCATTCAGTTGGAGGAGAGAGAGCGTTACTGTCGTCTGCAGTCTTGAGTATGGTGGGACTGGTGATTAAGAACAAATTGGGTGGAGATGAGGCAGAAGAACATCTCAGTCTGGACAAAGATGGTGAAACACCACAGTACATGGGCTGCACTAGGCACTGGAACATGAGCTTGGAGAGAAAATAGAAAATGTAGTTAGATATTGTTAAAACACACATTTTATTAACAGAATAATTATGTACCATTAAGTGCAGCATGAGACTCTGGCAACAGTAGCTATAGCAGCATAGCTAAAAAGGCTTTTAAAAGTGAAAAACCAGACGGTAACACAGCAAAGAGGGATAGCATGAGACATCAGCAACCCACCTACCCAGCAACCAACAAACCTATGTGACTGTGTAAGAGAGAAAGGGAGACAGCGCCCAACATCCCAGATCATCACAACCCTCATGGATCATGAAGCCCCTGGCTTTGCCCATATTCTAGGATGCACAACTTAGGATCAAAGCCCAGGCCAGCCAGACATCACAACAGGAACTCCCAGCCAATGGCCATGGCATGACATGGTAGACAGGCCAGACATGACCTCAGTTACCAGACCCAAAGATCCAAGCCATGTATCCCAGTCTAGGTCTAACCAAAAGCTTATGTGTATAAATATATACACATTATGTATATATAAAAGCCTATGTAAACATTGGTAGACTGTTTGAATCGCAAACTAGTGGTGGGAGTTTGTTCCAGTTTAACTGGGAGAAAGCCTTTTCTCCTGCTGTAACGTTTTTAATTCTAGGAAGTGAAATAAGTCCTTTACTGATTGAAGTGGTGGAGCTGGACTTGTAAAACTCTTAAGAGTTCAATCAGATACTATGGAACAAGGCCATGTAGAGCTTTATATGTTACAAGAAGTATTTTGTAATCAATGCACAATTTAACTGGTAAACAGTGTAGTGACGACAGAACATGACTGATATGATCTAATTTTATGGTTCTAGTTAGCACTTGATTTACTGCATACTGAACTAACTGAAGATTATTAATAGATTTACTAGAGCAAGTAATTTGGTACAGTAATTTAACCTCTAGTTTAAAATGCATTTACCAGTTTCTCAGCATCTACAAAGAAAGAAGACAATTTTAGTGGTTCCAATCTATTTAATAAGATATAAATGTCTATATTATCAAATGCTGCACTTAGATCCAATAGAAGAAAATAAACACATAGATTATCTGAGGACATTAATAAATCACAAAAACAAAAACACAGACCAATCTACCACTCTCTTCACTCTCTTCTATGGCAGAGCAAAGTCCAAATCAAGAGTCAATGTCTCAAAAGCTACAAAACCGGCAAGGCTTCCAGAAAACACCTGGACATAAATTGAAGGAATCCAGAGCACAATGATCAGAAAAAAATACAGAAATAAGTGGAGCAATGAAAAGTGCAAAGCAATTACACACCAGCAAAGATGCCAGACAACAAACAAGCTAAAATAGCCCACAGAAAATAAGGTGCAGCTGTAGAAATAACAGCAGACAGTTCAGAGGAGAGGGTGTGGTGCAATGGACAGTGCTGACATGTCTCTCAAAAAACAAAAAGCAAACATAAAAAGTACACTTAGTGGTGTAGGAAAATAAACTGGTGAATTTAGATGACCAATCCACAGCCAGACAGACTTTGTACAAATGGAGGGAATTCAAGTCAATTGAAAGGTATGTAATAGTTGGCGAGGTCACAACGGACCCCAGAGTAACTTCTAAGTTTACTGTTTAATTTGTGTTAATTAAAGCAGGCTGATCAATAAACATTAAGAAGTTCGGTGCAAAATGCACTCATCCAGATTCCATTCACTGGTATTTAAGTCCATGTGTCCAGGTGTGGCTGAAAAAGACATGCTAAAATCAATTTAGACCAATGTGAGCATAAGACAGGGGAAACTGGGGGAACTTTAGGGGAAGCTGTGGTTCCTGTGTCTTAAAGAAATTGCATAGCACAAAGTAGCATAAAAATGAATCAGAATATATATAACATGCATAATTTAATGCAGCTATATTTTTTCATGTTGCTAGAAGGGTTATTAATGAGATTATTTCTTATAAGCATGAAATTTACTATTAATATGGGCATGCTATCTGTAGTAGCATTGGATCCATGGATCCAGGAATTTCAGCATATAAATAACACGGGTGTCACGTTTGGGGGATTTAACACAAAGGACCCATAAGCAGGACAGTGAAACCAACAAAAGTGCTTTATTAAGAAACATAAATGAACCAAAACCAGACCAAGACACAAACTTACAGCTAAACCGGCTGACCCCTAGGGACTGGTTCGAACTGGGATGCACTGGAACACTGAGCGCACGTTCCATCAGATGGGTCTCTCCGGGGAAGCCCCGGGGAACCCCAGGCAGGAGAACACCGCTCGACGGCAGACTGGCGCCGCTGGAAACAACCCTCTCATCATTTCAGGGGCGCCTTTCCGGGTGCCCAAACAGTCGATGCCACTGGCCACGTCCTGCATGGACGTGCTCGGGAACCCGGCCATTCGTTCCTGCAAGCTGTCCGACCGGAGCCTGGTGCCTCCCAATCACTGGGGCACCTAGTATGTCCCTACACTGTCTGATAGGCCTGACATACCTCGGGACTCCTGCCTGTACTCCACCTGTCCTCTACGAAGGACAGGTCGTACCTTCTTCCCTAGTGTTGGTATTCAGGACCGGGACATGCCTCGCCAACAGAACCTGTTGAGCAAACCAGACACAGAGATTAGTCTTAACCACAGTGTATCACCAGTTCTACCACAGCGCACCATTGCCTAAGGATCCAGAGTACGAGCGGCGCGCCGTCCCAACATGATGGGCGATATGCCAGACAATGCTCGAACTCTAGATCCTCTCCAGACTCTTTATAACTCTCAGAACAGCTGATCTTAATTAGTAGCGCGCTGCAGCGTCGCGCCACTAGAGGGCAATAACCCCTCCTCCAGCGGTGCGGGGACCATATGCCACGAAAAAGAGACCCTTGTCGTGACAACGGGCAAATGCCCTTGACCTTTAATCCCTCAGAAAGCAATCCATCAAGAACCACCATTCAACAAAGGCCCTTCCAATCATTCTTTGATGAACATTGCTTTTAAACAACCTCTGCCAACCCAATTGTCATGTTCACCTTTACATGAAAGACATTTATAATTACAATTTATAATTACAGAGCATAAAACATCACTGAGCTGATTGACAACATGATTAAAGCCTTTGGAAATGCATTCAAATTTTGTATATTTACACTTAGACATCTTCCCTGCTGATCTTAACGCAGTCATTGACAAAATTGGTCACAGGTTTTGCCAGGACATTGCACCATGGAAAAGTAGTATCAGAGCAATTTGAGATTCAGTCTTAGCCAACTATCATTGGACACTGACACAAAAGGCACCAGATGCTGAGTACAAAAAATTGAGCTGCAAAATGCTCAGTCAAACTAACACAATGTGTCAGTATCATCAATCAATCCATTAAACCTAATAAACATAATAACACAGTGCAATATAACATGATTAAGTTCAATAAATCTGTTTTAATGTTTCGATGTGATACAGCAAATCTTAAATTAATATTGTGTTTAGCTTGACATTGTCTATCATAGTCTTTTTTTCTGGAAGCAAAACCTTGAAAAATATTGTCCTGTTATTAAACAATGTCACAAGGGGGCTTTTATGATGTTTATGGCATAGGCAATTGATCAAATGGCCTAATAAACGAGTCTGCTATTTTCATCCAGCTCCCCAAAACATGCTAGTAAGTGGACTGGTTACTCTTAATTAGTGTTTACTGACTGAGTGGCATCCTGAAAAGTCTGTACTGTTTCGAAGAAATGCTTTGAATCTATTGTGATTCACTATGAATTAATAGGCTTAATTGAAAAACAAAGCTGAGAAACTTTACACCGTAAAAATAAAACTTACATAAATAGATAAAAAGAAAGCCTTGGGAATGAGAAAGTGAAAAGGCTTACAGTTTGGGAAACACTTCAGCTCTGTAAGATACTGTGAACACCTCAAATAGCCTTGCTCCAGTGAACCGTGCCTGGTACATATGATTGAAATCATTTCATTCCATGTCCTGATCTCTCTGTGAGGCACGTGTCTTTTTTTAGTTCGGAACAGAGAGACAGGAGAGGGAATTACTGTAGAAGCCAAGGTTGTGGGTGAGGAGGGGGTGAGAAGAACCGTTCAGATCTCACATAATATGCTAGGCTGATTTTCTCTGCTTGAAACTTAAGATAAAATGTATGCTTGTTCTGCAGTAAAAGAATGACAAGACTGTCTTTTCTTGAAAAGATACTTGATCCTCACAAAAGATGAGACACAGAGGTTTTGACCACTGGGGAGTCATCTGGCTCAGAGAAAAAAAAACTAAATTATTATTATTATTACTAAATTTGAAATAAGAAAAGTATTTCTTGAAAATATGGTCTTTTTTTTAAGCTTCATAAGAAAGCCAACTGAAATGAAGTTTGTTGAGCATAGGATATCCAGGGATTATTACTAATTAATAAGACTAATTACTGTGGTTACCGTTAATTTTTTCTCTGTGAGTAAGCCAGAAAAGTACGATGGCTTGTATGTAGAGATGACAATCTCTCCCTTGATGAACTCATTGATATGGCCATAAGGATCAAACACCTCATGCGACGGTGTCAGGATAAATGTACCTCACTTCCACGGGTCATGGCTCCCACGACCACACACGACCCTCCCCTTGAACGTATGCAATGCGTCTCTTCACAACTTAACCACAAAGAGCAGAGAGCCCCGACAACTTCCGGGCATTTTGTGGCTGAATGTCAGGCTCGCCCGAGCTCATGCAAGGTGCCGACTCCTGGAAAGCATTCACGTGCTAATGTGGTGAGTCTTCCCATTCAGGGGTTGGTAAAGAGTTCGTTTATCCTTCCTGTGAAAGTGTACTGTCCAAATGTGTCTCATGTATTTTCAGCCCTCATTGATTCTGGAGCCGAGGGGAACTTTGTCCACCAGAAGGTCATGGAGCAGCTCAACATCCCCAAGGAACCTCTACTACTAGGATTAGAGATTTTGGCAGTCGAAGGAGGCCCTGTGGGTCTGCGAAGGATCGCACTCATCACGGCACCCATAAAGCTCGAAGTCAGTGCCTGCCACTCAGAGCATATTCGCTTATTCGTACTTACCCAATCTTTCCTAAGTTTCCTATAGTTTTAGGTCATCCCTGGTTGGCTCAACACAATCCCTGCATCTCCTGGAAAAATCAGGAGATACTCGCTTGGTCCAAAAACTGCTATAAAAACTGCATCAATCAACCTGTAATGCATCTTCGATCCACTTCAGTGGAGAGTCCTGAGATGGCCACCGAGATGGCCATTCCTCCCGAGTACCAGGACCTCTGGGAGGTCTTCAGGAAAGGAGGGCTACCATGTTACCTCCCCATCGGTTCTACAATTGCTCGATTGACCTCATTGAGGGGTCTACCCTTCACAAAGCACGTATATACCCTCTGACTCAAGAGGAGGAGAAGGCCTTGACAGAGTATATTGAGGCTCTTCAGCAGGGATTCATCAGACCTTCCACGTCACCCGTAGCCTCAGGGTTCTTTTTTGTAAAAAAGAAGGATGATGGCCTTCGTCCCTGCATCAACTACCGAGGAATTAACAAGATCACCAATAGGTATCTGTACCCTTTACCCTTGGTACCAGCAGCATTAGAACAGTTGAGGGGAGCCAAATTTTTCACCAAATTGGATCTTCGTAGTGCCTAAAACTAAATTCTATAGACGCTTTATCCGAAACTACAGTATTGTGGCGGCTACTCTCACTGATCTGTTACAAGGTGCATGCAAGAACCTCCGGTGGACAACCCAGGCTGAGGAGACATGCGAAGCCCTTAAGAGAACCTTTACCACCGCACCCATATTAAAAAACCTGGACCCAGAACTCCCCTTCATCACTGAGGTTAATGCATCCGAAATCGGGTTCGGGGAGGTGCTATCACAACGACAAGGTAACCTGAAGAAATTGTACCCCATATCATTCTATTCGCGGAAACTCTCTCCGGCAGAGAGAAATTATAGTATAGGGGACCGTGAACTGCTGGCGATTAAGTTAGCGCTGGAAGAGTGGCGTCATTGGCTGAAGGGAGCTAAGCACCCTTTTGTAGTTCTTACCAACCACAAGAACTTAGAGTATCTTTGGAAAGCTTATAGACTCAACCCATGGCAGGCCAGGTGGTCTATGTTTTTTGCATGTTTCGATTTCAACATTTCTTTCCGACCAGGATCAAAGAATATCAAAGCAGACAGTTTGTCCAGCCGCTATCCGGAGGAGAGCAATTTCATTACCACAGATAACCCCGAAAATATCCTGCCACCATCCATAAGAGTGAACGCTATTCAGTGGAAATTGAATGACGTCATAAGACAGGCTTTACAGGACAATCTGGCACCTAAACAATGCCCCTCAGAGAAAATATATGTACACGCTCCACACCACATGGCATTAATTATATGGGCACACTCTTCACTCAGATCGGGACATCCACACATGGGGAGATTCGTACCCAACAACTTACTGGTAATAGGTATTGGTGGGAGTCGATGAACCGGGATATCCACGAGTTCATAGCATCATGTTCAGTATGTGCACAAAGCAAGATGCCTAAAACTCTACCTGCAGGCAAATTTTTACCACTACCTATTCCCGCACGTCCATGGTCTCAGGTCACTCTCAATTTTGTTACTGATCTGCCCCTGTCAGACGGATATACCACCATCCTCACAATTGTAGACAATTTTTCTAAGGCAGTTAAATTTGTTCGTATCAAAAGCATTCCCACAGTTTGGGAGACTGCCGAGGAGATATTTAAACATGTATTTTGTTATTTTGGTATACCTTAAGATATTCTGTCTGACAGGGATCCACAGTTCAGTTTCAGAGTGTGGTCTGGCTTCTTTGAGCATTTCGGAGTCACAGTGAGTCTTACATCAGGTTATCACCCCAATCTAACGGCCAGTGCAAGAGAGCCAATCAGGCATTGGGGAAATTCCTCAGGATATTTTGCCATAATAATCAAAAGGACTGGTCTAAACACCTGGTGTGGGCCGAAATGGCACAAAACTCTCTTCGTAATGCAGGTAGTTATCAGCCTCCTCTCGCACCTTAGACAGGGGTGGTGACTGATGTCCCGGCTGTGGATGAGTGGATGAGCAGGAGTGAACAGTTATGGGAGGAAACGCACCAAAAAAATGAAGAAGCCATCGAAATAGGGCTGACAACCCCTCCTACCAGCCAGGAGTCAGGGTCTGGCTGTCCACAAAGGATTGCAGGTTTGGGGAAGGTAAATGTAAATTAAATGTCAAGTACATCAGACCATTCAGGATAATAAAGAAAATAAATGAAGTAAAATATAAGTTGAATCTACTGCCTCAGTATTGAGTATCCAATGTGTTTCATGTATCTCTCCTCAAACCTGTCATTCCAGGTCCTTTGGACAAGGCATCGCCCGAGTCGGCACAGCCATTCATTCTAGAGGTGGATGGGACTCCGGTCTACACTCTCAGTCAGGTGCTGGAATCAAGACGGAGGGGAGGACTCGTGCAATGCCTTATAGACTGGGAAGGCTACGGACCCAAGGAGCGCCAATGGGTCCCAGCTAGGAACATTCTAGACCCGGGCCTCATAGCTCACTTCCACAATCGGCATCCTGAGAAGCTGGCACCTCGACCTAGAGGGAGGCCGTGTGGAAGTCCAAGCAGGCAAGGTCCAGCTCATAGAAGGTCCGGTCCCAGGGGTGGTAACAGGAGGTCCTCGGTGATCCAGCACGTAGACAGCTCTGGAGCTTGTCCATCCAATACCTCGGGTAGGGTTAGTGGTAGTCGTCATGGGTGGTCTCATACCTCGCCCATCCCAGAGTCTTTGTGGGGGGGGGGGGTACTGTCATGCCATCTGCCAACCCTGCCTCGTTATCGCCTGCGAACTACGGGTCCCAGTATGCAACAGCGGGACACCTGACTCCGAGCACTGAATCAGTGACAAGAACCAGATCACGCTCACCTGAGTTTTAATTGTCAGGGTTATTTAAACTCTGTGATCGCTAGCATACTTTGCGAAGTATTGCACCTATTTCCTGTGACTTTACCGAGCGTTTTTCACCATGAGTGTTTCTGGTTTTGACTTCAGCTTTGTTTATTCTACTTCGATATCTGACTTGCCCTCTGACTGTATTTTGCTGTGATCCGGTTCCGACCTCTAGCATGTTTTGACTTTGATTCAGCCTTGTCCTTTGGTACCTTGTTGTTTTGCTACTTTGTTTGGTTCATCGTTTGTTCTTGGTTGGTTTGTTTGTGTAGTATGTTTGTGTTTTCATTAAAGTTTTGTTTATTTTCCATCCGCACATGTCTACCCATTCTACCTATTCAGTAAATTTCAGTGACAATTCGATTTTGAGCGTGATTTACAGACTTTTAACAGGTTAAACAAAAACAAATCGGCAAAACATTCAGCGGCATTCAACACTATTTACTCCATTCTGCCCATTCAGCTTAAAGGGGCTGTCACAGTGCCGAAAAGTGTGCGATGCTGCCGACTTGCGGACAAAAAAACGGGATTAACGCGATACG
>JAVSBU010156909.1:0-12599 GCA_033118015.1 Loricariichthys derbyi
TTGCGCACAAGCCGTGCTCAGACATCACGCCGGGTTGCCAGTCGTAACTGAACCCACACTAGGCGTGATGTCTTACACAATCATCAAAATTTCAATAAATGAAGGCTTGAAATGTTTCACTCTATGTGTACTGAATCTATATAATGTATGGGTTTCACTTTCTGAAATTAGTGACAAAAATACTGAACTTTTATATGTTATCTTATGATATTCTATTTTTTTTTAGACCTGTAAATTAAGCTCTCTGGACTAAAAATATACAGTAGTCACCTTGTCTGTTTAAGGTGGTAGTATATCTACCTGCAAGAAGATTCACTGATTGAGAAGAGATGGGACAGTGCTGTGAAACTCACATTCAATGTGTGAAAAATTGTGTCACAAAACAGATTTTAATGATATGCAAAAGGGAGTGATTCTATTTGGGCATATCAAAGGCCATAGTGTAAATAAAGTAGCTGAATTTGCAGTTGTATCTAAGCGTATGGGCTACCAGAAATAGTAAGTAGTAATAGTAGTAACAGTAGTTCCTATTCTACACGAATTCTCATGAGAATTGTGGCCAAAAGTAACATACAGTGACCACAAGTATGTTTCACATATTGTGAATAAAAAGGCTCCTTCACTTCCTGGAAAGAACTGCTTCTAGAAGTCCACAGGTCCTTCACATCGAATTTCTGAAATAATACTTCACACTAAACTGCAGATACAGAGTACAGGGTAATACAAGGGGTCTTTGCTCACTTCTACTCACAAAGTTGTCAGTTACAGTGGGCAAAAAGACACAAAAATTGGACTCGTGTTCGTGTTTATCAAAGACCTCACAAAGCCTTCAATGAGGACTTTGTGTTATGAGCAAGGTGTGATTAAAACCGGAAGTGGTTCTGTGATTATCTCTTTGTGTTTTAATTACATGGAAATTGGTCCCCTGGTTGAGATGAAGTAAATTCGAACCATAATGCCTACACTGAGTTTCTGGCTCAAGAAAAATGTACTGTGGAATTTTACAGTACTACCAAGAAGTAGCCAAATTACTAACAGAATTCATAGATGAACTGTGAATTAATTTATGGACAGTTCATAGTTAACCAAGTTCAAAGTTTTACTATGAAATTTCAGAGTAGAACCGTGATGTGTGTATTAATTTCAGAGTAGAACCATGAAGTGTGTATACATGAAGTACTATGAAGATTCATAGTAGAAAATTTAAAAAGTCAAACCATGAAACTTCATATTAAAACCGTCAAGCAATTGATAATCTTATTATAAAAGTTCACACTACATTTTTTTTCCTGGCGGACAACCAGGTTTTCCATTTTACTTCACCAAGGAACATAAAAATCCTATCCCTATATTCCAAGTTGACAATTCTTGTGATGCAAATGTGATTGATTGTCATGATGAACATTTCTCACACAGTGCTCAGAAGGGAACGGCAATTCCCTTCATACACCGCCGGGAGGCGTCAGCGCAGCACGGGAGGACGGCTTGATTGGCAAACCACTCTCACCTGAGTTTTGAGATCTGTTTGCTATTTAAGCCTCTTCCTCCCGTGCAGTGTCGCAAACTATTGCCTCATTTATTGTTTGCCTTACCAAGCGTTTATCATAGTATTGCCTTTTGGATTATTTACCTGTGCCTGCCTTCGACTTTGGATTCTCCCGCTCTATATTAGTGTATCTGCCGATGTTTACCATTGCCTGTTTGACCTCGAGTTAGCCTAGCCCTGTATGTTTATTGTAGTGTTTGTTTGGTTTGCGTTCCGTTCTTGGTGTGTTCCTGTCTTCGTCGTTTGTATAAATAAACATTTATTTTTGCTTTCCACGTTCGTATGAGTCGCTATGCTGTCACATATAACTTTGCCGCTTCAACAGCAGACGGCGTAAGCATGCGCCTTCCAACAGGTTGTGGAGGCTCAAACACACTCTGGGTGAGCATCATGCCACTATACCGCAAGTTACCCAGACGGTGCAGCAGCTTGAACAGGGCCAAGCACAACAGCGGCAGGATATCTCTCAGCTCTCCAAATCTCTCCAGCAGCTAAGCGTCCGCGGTGAGACTGCTCACAAGGGAGTTGGTTAAGAGGTCGTTTATCTTACCTGTAAGAATGTACTGTGCTTCTGTGTGCTCGGTCTAATTAGCCCTCATTGACTCCGGAGCAGAGGGGAACTTCATCTCCCAGGAGGTCGTCCAACAACTCCACATCCCCACAGAGATGCTAGTGCAGAGGATGGAGGTGGCGGCGGTCAACAGAGCTCCTCTAGCCCAGGAGGGAGTTACACAGATCATGACACCTATTTGTCTGGAGGCCCGCGCCTGTCATAGCGAGAGCATTCAACTCTTCGTTCTCAAAAGCTCCGAATTTGCCGTCATTCTGGGCCTTCCTTGGTTACAGCTCCACAATCCCAACATTTCCTGGAGGGACCAGGAGATCCTCAGCTGGTCGAGCTCTTGTCATTCCACCTGTCTCAGACGTCCGAGACTTCGACTCAACGCTACGTCCACTAATTTTACAGTAGAGACCTTGGAGACATCCATTCCTGCTGAGTATCAGGACCTTCAGGAGGTATTCAGCAAGGCTTGCGCCACCTCTCTGCCACATCATAGGCCTTATGATTGCTCCTTTGAGTTCTTGGAGGGAGCAGTCCTACCTAAGGCATGCGTTTACTCCTTATCTCAGCAGGAGGAAAGGGCCATGTCCGAGTATGTGGATGAGGCTTTGATGCAGGACTTCATTTGCCCATCCAGGGCCCCGGTAGCAACAGGATTATTTTTCTTCAATAACATCTCACGCAAATACCCGTATCCTTTACCTTTGTTGCCTGCAGCACTCTAACAGCTGAGAGGATCCAGGTTCTTCACTAAGCTCAACCGCCGCAGTGCTTACAACCTGATCAGAATCAGAAAGGGGGATGAGTGGAAGACCACCTTCATCACCAATCAAGGCCACTATGAGTACCTGGTAATGCCCTTTGGTTTGTCTGTGGCTCCCTCAGTGTTCCAATCTTTTATTAATGACGTACTCATGGATATGCTGAACAGGTTTGTCACCATTTACATCGATGATATTTTTATTTATTCCGCCGACCTCCAGAGCCATGTTTGAGCAGTCTTAAGAAGACTGCTAAGAACAACCTCTTTGTTAATGCTGACAAGTGTGAGTTTCATGTCCAATCCATTTCTTTCCTAGGCTATCACATCAGCTCTGGGGGCATCCTTATGGAGAAACAGAAGGTCAAGGCGGTGACCCAGTGGCCCACTCCTGTATTGGTAAAGGACTTGCAACATTTCCTGGGGTTTGCAAACTTTACCGGTGTTTCATTTGTAACTACAGTCTGGTGGAGGCTCCCTTAATGGCTCTTCTACGAGGTAACCCATGGCTGTTTTCAAGGCCCTTAAAGTCATTCACCTCACCTCCCATCCTTCACCATCCCCATGCCGAACATTCGTTTGTCGCTGAGGTGGATGCCTCTGAGATCGGAGTGGGGGCCATACTGTCACAGCACCAGGGTAAGCTGGAAAAGCTCTTCCCAATAGCTTTTTTCTCCCACAAATTATCCCCAGCTGAATGTAATTATGGCATAGGAGATAGGGAGCTGCTAGCCGTCAAATTGGGTTTAGAGGAGTGGCGCCACTGGCTCGAGGGGGCCAGGTTCCCATTTTCAGTTCTAACCGATCATGAAAATCTGGAATACCTCAAAGGAGCCAAAAGGAGACTTAACTGTCATCACGCCCGGTGGTCACTTTTCTTTGGAAAGGTTCAATTTTAATATAACCTACCGACCCGGGGCTAAAAATGTCAAGGCAGATGCTCTGTCAAGGTATTACCAGGAGGAGCGGGAGGCTGACCTCCGCAAGTTTCCAGAACTCATTTTGCCTGACTCGATTTTGTCAACGCAATACAATGGGACCTTGATAGACAGATCCAAATCCCATCAGAGAATGACCAGCACCTAAGCAATGCACCAAGGACAAACTTTATGTTCACCCTCCTCACCGTGTGTCCCTTATCACTTGGACTCACTCTTCAGTGACAGCGGGGCACTCAGGGGAATCGCGTACCAAGCAACTCATTTCCCAACACTATTGGTGGGAGTCTATGCACAAGGATATTCATTGGTTCATCGCATCCTGTTCCATCTGCACACAGAGCAAGACTCCCAAGACTCTACCCGTGGGTAAGCTTCACCCTTTGCCCATCCCATCTCACCCTTGGTCACAAATTGCTTTCAACTTCGTCACGGATCTTCCCGAATCAGAGGGATTCACCACTGTCATCATGTTTGTGGACCGCTTTTCAAAGGCCGTAAGATTCATTCCTTTTAGAGGCCTACCCTCAGCTTGGGAGACTGCCCAGGTTATGTATGAACATATATTTCATAATTTTGGTATTCCTGAACAAATTGTGTCAGACACGGGTCCACAGTTTACTTCCAGGGTATGGGTGGCATTCTGCGAACATCTGAGAGTTATGGTTAACCTGACGTCAGGCTGCCACCCCCAGTCTAATGGCCAATACAAGAGGGCAAACCAAGAGGTGGGTAAATTTAAGGTTTATTTCTGGTAATAATCAGAGCGTCTGGTCTAAATATTTAACATGGGCCGAAATCGTCCAGAATTCGTTATGCAGTGCTTCCACAGGCATAACTCCTTTCCAGTGTGCTCTCGATTTTCAGCCACCTCTCGCACCTTGGTCTGGGGTGGTCTTCAATATCCCGGCAGTGGATGAGTGGATGCAGTGAAGTGAGCAAGTTTGGGAGCAGACTCATCAACACATCGAGAGGGCCATTGAGAGGCAGAGAGTGCAAGCAGACCGTCATAGGTGTGACAACCTGGATTTTCGGTGTGGCGATGGAGTCTGGATCTCAACCCAGGACTTCAGGCTTAGGGAGGGAAAGAAGAAACTCCGGGCTAAGTAATTGGGTCTTGTTGTCATTATCAAAAAGATGAACAATGTCACGTTTAAACTTAACTTGCCACCCAAGTACCGGGTATCTAATGCCTTCCATGTTTCCCATGTCGTTCCAGGCCCCCTGGACGAGTTGTTGCCTGGAGAGATGCCACCGCCTCCCCTGGACCTGGATGGTACTCCCGTCTATGCTGTTCGGCAGATTCTGGACTCCAGAAGGCGAGGGGGAAAGATCCAGGGCCTTATTGATTGGGAGGGTTACGGTCCCGAGGAGCGAGTTGGGTCTCATCCAGGGATGTTTTGGATCCTGGTCTGGTCACAGATTTTCACACCCAGCATCCTGGAAGACCGGCTCCTCACCCGAGAGGAAGGCCTCGGGGCTCTGTCAGAGGTGGTTCAGCGGGGGTAGGTGGTGTTCCTCGTGGGTGGCCTCGCTCCATTTCTGTCACGGACTCTTTGACAGGGAGTACTGTCACACAACGCTCATACAGCCCCAGGAGGCCTCAGCGCAGCACGGGAGGACGGCTTGATTGGCAAACCACTCTCACCTGAGTTTTGAGATCTGTTTGCTATTTAAGCCTCTTCCTCCCGTGCAGTGTCGCAAACTATTGCCTCATTTATTGTGTGCCTTACCGAGTGTTTATCAGAGTATTGCCTTTTGGATTATTGACCTGTGCCTGCCTTTCGACTTTAGATTCTCCCTCTCTATATTAGTGTATCTGCTGATGTTTACCATTGCCTGTTTGACCTCGAGTTAGGCTAGCCCTGTATGTTTATTGTAGTGTTTGTTTGGTTTGCATTCCATTCTCGGTGTGTTCCTGTGTTCGTCGTTTGTATAAATAAATGTTTATTTTTGCTTTCCATGTTTGTCTGTGTCACTATGCTGTCCCATAATACTTTGCCGCTTCAACAGCAGATGGCGGAAGCATGCACCTTCCAACAGGTTGTGGAGGCTCAAACACACTCTGGGTGAGCATCACGCTGCTATAGATCAAGTTACTCAGACGGTGCAGCAGCTTGAACAGGGCCAAGCACAACAGCGGCAGGATATCTCTCAGCTCTCCAAATCTCTCCAGCAGCTAAACGTTTGTTTGGTTTGCATTCCGTTCTCGGTGTGTTTCTGTGTTCGTCGTTTGTATAAATAAACGTTTATTTTTGCTTTCCGCATTCGTCTGTGTCGCTACTTTCATGAGCAAGACACAAGTCTTGACTGGGCCACAAATTCACCAGATGTGAATCTTTTTGAAAATCTGTGCGACTTACTAGAACAAAGAGTAAGGTTGAACAATGAATATTGATTTCATTTACAGAAACTTGTTCAAAAAAGTTTATGATATTCAATTTTTATTTATTTCATTTCTTATTCAGTGTTGTCTAATAAAATACAACATATAATTGAGGTATTTCAAAATGAAATTAAGTGTTCAACCAATTTTCAGTTGTACTGATAATAAATAATAATGTTAAACAAACATTAAATGTGTCATGGATGAGTTATTCTAAGAGGAGGAAGGCCCCATCGGTGGTGGAAGACAGAGGCTGGAATCAGAGACACATCTGGCAGCAAGACTCCTGTGAAGTCACTGATCAGGAAGCCATTATTTTATGCTATTTACCCCACTGCTCTCTTCATACAAAGTAGAAGTGCCCAAGGTTACAATGTGAGAAGTGTTCTGCCCCCCTTGGCTAACACATTATGATTAATTTTTGCATGAAACAGAGAAAATAGGAATCACATAATGCATTTTTCATATTAGCATGACAACCAGCTTGGTTGGTCACACAAGTTCAGCATCACATTCATCATCTTTGTTCTTGCTATATCTTGCTTTTAACAAGATGGATTAAGCTATTGTTGCTAACTTCAAAGAATATAAACACTCAAGGACTCAACAAAAATGTCATTAATATGTCTTTCTGCAAAAACAATAGCAATTCCACCAGAGCTGTATGGAGTGCACTTTGCTGTACCGTGATTCATTGTATGTAGCCAAAAATACAGCATACATAATACACACAGCTACAATTAACACTGAGTAATTAGCATTTAAGCAAACCACATGAATTAACTGAGCAATCACTGCAGCAATGAAGGATGTAAATGGAGCTCAGACTGGAAACGGACAAAATGAATTATGGATACAAAAATTTAGCGAAATATAAACCTGTAGAAGGAAGAAGTTCTGAAACAGAGCAGAATGTTTGATATAATAATAAAGTAATAGTAATAATAATAATAATAATAATAATAATAATAATAATAATTTTATAATATGAGATACTACTGTATTCGTGGTTGTTAGTTTGCATTTATGACTCAAAGCTGTGAGGTTACTGTCTAACCACATGCAATTATTGACTTTATCATCTGTTATCATGTATCATGGTATCAGGTATCATGTCTGTGTCTGCTCACTGCAATTGTTTGTTAGCTAGCTACATAAAAGCATTTTAGGGTTTGTTTGTTTGTGTGGTTGATTTATTTAACATCATTATTGGCATCAATGGCCATTTCAATGACAGACAAAAGGTTACGTCAATACATAAGGTACACATCAAAACTATTCATACATATTGGCCCAATCTGAGTGGCTATATACAGTATGTCACAATAGTTAGTACACATTTCTACAAATAATTTATTATATTTTTTAATGTGACAATAATATAGAAAGGAAATATTAGATATAACTTAAAGTAGTCTGTGTACAGCTTGTATAGCAGCATAGATTTACGGTCTTCTGAAAAGAACTCAATACTGTCATGATATATGGATTAAAGAGGACTTAAGTGCAGGAGCGAGTTGAAGTGGGTGAGCGGGAGATGCGACACGGTGATGACAGTGAAGGGTGCCCACTGGCCCTACGCGGTCTAATGGCCTTATCGATTACCTTGGCCCTCCTGGTGAACACTCCACCTCCAGTGGGTGAGGCGGTACCATTGTCTCTGAGGCGGAAAGGCATCCAATGAAAACACCACCACTGGGTGCTCAGGGAAAGGGAAACAATGGAGGAGGAAACAGGGAGACAAAAATTACAACAAAAAACAGCAGGGACGCAAAACGATGAACAAACATAGGTGACGGGAAATAACCCGAGCGCAAAACCAGTGAATAAGCAACAGTAACAGGAAACAACCTGAGCGCAGAAAGTCAACCCAAATGCCATGGCAGAAGGGTAAACTAAAGACCTGGGTAAAACCTGGGAAAAGGCAGCAACAAACAAAAGAAAGGCTTGAGTGAGGCAGCTCAATTCAAGCCCAAAATGAAACTAAAATGTGATGCCATGATGCCACCAAAACACGAGAGCGGAGAGCGAGAACGAGAGTGAGACTAATGCAATAATGAAATAATTAATGAAATAACATGAGTAGAATGAAAAAGCGCAGATAACCCGAATAACGAAACTTGTGCAAAACCGAACCCGAATAACTAACGATACTATGAATGAGAAATAACAAGAAAACGGCCAGCAATACCACGCAAAGAGCAAGGACGCAACGAGAGTCAGATCAGATGCCACCATATAAATAACACTGATCACATCTGCCTCTCATGAGCATCCTGATTGGTTCCGTGCATGCATGATCTCATGTGGGACTAGACACCCTCTGGTCGATCGAGCAGGCTGTGGTAACAGTACCTCCCCTAAGGGCGGTCCCTGATGTCTCCAAACCAGCAGCATGGTTGGCCTGGAGCTCCCTCACCAGTTCCGGGTCCAAAATGTTGCAGGCTGGCATCCAGGACCATTCCTCCGATCCGTACCCTTCCCTGTTGACCAGGTATTGTAATGCCCCTTGAATTCACCAGGAATCAAATATCTGGTGGACAATGTATGCCAGGGCCCCCTCAATAATGCATGTAGGGAGTGGGTGAGCCATGGGAGCTGTGGCATTACATAGGAAGGGTTTGAGCCAAGATATGTGGACTGTAGGATTGATCTTCATGGTGGGGGAAAGGTCTAGTTTGTAAGCGATGGGGTTAACCTATCGGACCACCTTGAAGGGTCTCACGTACCTCAGCGCAATCTTATCGGAGCCTCTCCGAAGGGGAAGGTCCTTGGCAGACAACCATACCCATTGTCCTGGTCTGTATGAAGGTGCTGGCCGGGGCCTGCTGTCGGCTTGCTGGCGCATGGCCTGGTGCATCCATGGGCTCTCACACAGCAGAGGGCATGGACCAACCCTTGGTTGACACTCTCTACCTGCCCGTTGGATTCTGGGTGGTAGCCAGACGAGAGGCTGGATGTGGACCCAAAAAGTCAGCAAAAGGCTGCCCAGAACTGACATGAAAACTGGGGACCATGGTCTGACATGACATCATAGTGAATGCCATGTACCTGGATGACATGTCATAGGAGGAGGTCCGCAATCTGCTTGGCTGTGGGTAGTTTGGGCAGAGCAACAAATTTGACCGCCTTGGAAAAACGATCGTGCATGACCAGAAAAACGGTATTACCCCTGGATGGTGGTAGCCCTGTGACAAAATCCAGGGATATGTGAGACCATGGCCGACGAGGGACAGGGAGACGGTGGAGGACAAACATTGCATTGTAACGCTGGCATTAGGGCCTTTTTTGCTTTTTAACTCATTATCAAAACCATTTAAAAATGGTCACAACAAAGCATTGCCAATGGCCCGGAAGTCCAGTCCCTTGCGGCCACACAGGTGTTCCGCAGTACCTTTAACCACCCGCGGCGGGGGCTCACCGCAGGCGATGAGCTGCAGCAGTTGTGACAGGGGCAACGCACTGCAGCGGAATACGCCCTTAAGTTTCGGACCCTGGCAGCCGCCAGTGGCTGGAACGAACCAGCACTCCTGTCTCAATTTAAGGCCGGCCTCTCTCCCAGGTTGCAGAAGGAGCTTGTGGGTCAAGCATTGCACCTCAACCTGGAACAACTCATCGCGCTTGCTATTGAACTCGACCACCACTGTGCCACCTGGGGTCGAGCTGACGCAGCCCTCCCGGGTCCTCCGGAGCCCATGGAGGTGGGACGACGCCGACTATCTATGCGAGAGCGCGACGAGCGCCGCCGGGATCAGCGCTGCCTTTACTGTGGCCACCGGGAACACCAGCTGGAGACGTGCCCCACTAGGCCTCCCAACCGGCGCCACCAACCCAGACAGTCCAAGGAGCATAGACAGGTGAGCACTCAGTCCCCTACTTCCAGTAAATCGGCTAAGATAACCGTGCGGTTGGGGCTTACGACATCTAACATCTGGATATTAGCTCTTATAGATTCCGGTGCCGAGGGGGATTTCATCGATGGGGAGTTCGTACAGGTTCACGCCATACCCACGTATACCTTCGACCAGCCTCGGCATATCACGGGGGCGGACGGTAAACCACTGGGTTCGGGCCAGGTTACCCGGTGTACCATACCCCCTCAGGCTCCAAGTAGGGACGGTGCATAGGGAGCAACATATGTTCTTCGTGACCACCACTCGTAAGACCCCGATCATACTAGGGCAACCCTGGCTACGGGAGCATAACCCCCTCATCTCCTGGGAACCCTTCAACATTTTGGCATGGTCGCCACACTGTTTACAGGCGTGTGTTATGACACCAGTCAGGGGCCTAACACTCGCCACCGCCATGGAGGAAGCCGAGGAATTACCCCCTAACGTCCCGGACACGTAAAGGGGGTTGGGCAAAGCCTTCAGCAAACAGAGAGCCAATCAACTCCCTCCACACCGGGACTGCGATTGCGCCATTGAACTACTCCCCGGCGCACGCGTCCCTCGGTCCACACCCTATCCATTTTCTCTCAAGGAGACTCAGATCATGCAGGAATATATACAAGAGGCATTTCAACAAGGGTTCATTCGTCCCTCCAAATCCCCGGTGAGCTCCAGCTTCTTCTTTGTCCCTAAGAAGGATGGCAGCCTCCGACCCTGTATTGATTACCGCGAGCTGAACCAGGTTAGTAAGCAATATACTTATCTGATCCCGCTCGTCCCGTCAGCCCTAGAACAACTCCGCGATGCCCGGGTGTTCACCAAGCTGGATCTGTGCAATGCTTGCAACCTGGTTAGGATCAAGGAAGGGGACGAATGGAAGACTACTACCGGGCACTATGAGTACCTGGTCATGCCCTTCGGCCTCACCAACGCCCCAGCGGTTTTCCAGTGCCTCGTGAACGACATCCTGCGGGATTTCCTGGGCACATGTGCCATCGTGGACGACATTTTGATTTACTCCCCCGACCTACAGTCTCACATAGTACACACCTCGGACGTCCTCCAAACTCTGATGCAGAATTGACTCTACGTTAAAGCCGAGAAGTGTGAGTTCCACCAAAAAAAGCATCGCGTTCCTTGGCTACATCATAGACGACCAAAGGGTCAAGATGGACCCCGCCAAGGTGGAAGCCCTGCTAAAGTGGGAGAGGCCCCGCACCTTACGGGAGTTGCAGAGCTTCCTGGGGTTCGCTAACTTCTTCCGGCGTTTCATTCGCTCCTTCAGCCAGTTTGCCGTACCCCTCATGTCCCTCCTGAAGGGTAAGCCCCGAAAACTCAGCTGGAACGACAAGGCCAAGAGCGCCTTCCAGAAGCTGAAGGTAGCCTTCACCACCACGCCCGTCCTGGCTCACCCCGACCCCGAACTACAGTTCCAAGTGGAGGTGGACGCATCCTCCATGGGCACGGGCGCCGTCCTCTCTCAGCGACAGGGTAATCCTCCCAAACTGCACCCCATCGCCTTCCTGTCCAGGAAACTTTCGCCGGCGGAGCGAAACTACCACGTCGGCGACAGGGAGCTCCTGGCCATTAAGTTGGCCTTCGAGGAGTGGAGGCAATGGCTCATGGGGGCCAAGTTCCCCGTGCAGGTAATTACGGACCACTGTAACCTGGAATACCTGAAGGGAGCCCGAAGACTCAACACCCAGCAAGCACGATGGTCCCTGTTTTTCAACCAATTTAACTTTATGGTTACCTACCGACCGGTCAAGGACAATGTGAAAGCCGACACCCTCTCCCGGGTCTTCGAGAAACCCGCGGCATCCTCCGCCCCGACTAAGAGCATCCTGCCACCCCAGGTCTTCTGCAACACGCTAACATGGGAGATCGACGAACTGATAAAAGAGGAAAATAACACCACTCCTCCTCCCAGTGAGCTGCAGGTACCCAGGGGCAGGACCTACGTACCTGGCAAATACACCCGGGACCTCATTATAGCTGCTCATACCAGCCCCACTACGGGGAACCCAGGGGAGAAAAGGACTTTTGAGAAACTCGAGGGGAAATATTGGTGGCCTACCATGAGGAGGGATGTCAACGACATTATCGCCACATGTGCCACCTGCGCCGCCTTGAAGACTCCTCGCAAACTCCCCGCCGGCAAGCTTCACCCCCTACCGGGTGAACAGAATGCATGTAATTAATTATCAGTAATCATTTCGTTTACAATCATTGCTTTGCCTGTAAGTGATCTAATGTTGAGTAATCCTAGTTTTAGTTTAAGGCTGATATTATTATTATGGAAGCTATCTGTATTTATACTAATGATATTATGAGTACTAATAAGTATGTTGGAATTTATGATTTATGTGGGTTACAGACCCGGTTTTAATAGTGTAGGTTCTCGGTAATGGTGCAGGGCTACTATCAGATAGTTGGTTAAGGCCCCTTTTACACATAGCTGGTTTATTCGGCGGTTAGTACATAGACCGAAGTTCGCGGTAGTTCCGGTTGTTT
>JAVSBU010157012.1:0-12597 GCA_033118015.1 Loricariichthys derbyi
GCATCCGCAAGCTTCCAGAAAACGTGCAAAAAACGTACGTAAATGAACGCAGAATACGGACAGAAGGCTCCGTTTCCATGTTTAACGTTGAGTATAAATGGGCCTTTATCCCGCTGTCCAGGCCACATGATGGAGATGGGAAACATAACATATACCAATACAGTAGACCCCCGCCTATTCGCGGTTCAGCATTCACGAATTCACCCATTCTCTGGAAGGTATCTATTCGCTGAAAAATACACAAATTCGCGTTTTGTTCCGTAGAACATATGTACTCCTTATTTGAGGGTTTCCATGAGCCGTTTCAAAGGCATATCCTCCTACTCCTACTGCTTCTGACGTCCTGTAGATGGCACAACAGTTGAGTGCGTGCATGTTAACTCCAATACTCAAATGCTATTGATTGGCATTCAGATGGCTCTACATGGTGGGTTCTCGTTGGTTGATACATAACAATGCAGAGTGAACACACAGCCACGGAAGTCACGCCAAGCTCAACCACGTTCACACATGGTTGGATTTATCCATCAAAATAAGGACTTATAAGCACTTTAGGGGGGGTTAAAAGTATTCGCACTAATCGAGGGAGGTTCATGTCCCTAACCTCCGTGATGACAGGGGGTTTACTGTACTGCCTATAAACAGCGCTCAGGTCTAAACTGAAAATGTTTGATTTTTTTTGTTCTTTGCTGGTTCATAAGCAAAATGATGGCACTGATTTTCCTGCATTTTGACCCAAGCCTCTGTTCTTTAGGCAAGTTTGGATTCTGAATTCTGATTAGATGTACAAAATGTGCTAGCAGTAAAAGATGCCACAGTGCAAGCACTTGATAAGCAGTAGTGCAAGAAACTTGCACACATGTTGTTTTAGCAATGGTATAATGACCATATATAGTTATTTCTCAGATTTTTTTATTAGAATACAACACGAAAATAGAGGAAATTTGTAGGCAGTTTCAAAAATGTAACTAAAATCAAAACGAATTCTTCTGTAGGTTTTAGTGGCAAGTCTTTAGTGTGCCCTCCCCTTATACTTGAGCAATATCAACAAATCCTTTTTAGAAGGGTATCAGCGAAAAAAACACTTTTCAGAAGAAGAACAGGGTGAAAAAGTTTGGAACGAAGATCAGTGGAGGATCATGGGGTAGCATTTAGCATTGTTAAAACAGATCTAATGGTGGCCTAAGATCTTTGAACATTATTGGAACAACAGCACTAAATATCAAGAGCAAAACGGTAAAGTTGACTAAAATATATGCAGAAAGTATGTCTTTGTTGTACTGAAGTTTGAAGAGTCTTCAGACCGCGAAATGATTCCAGAAATGATCTTCTTGCTCATCATAGTTGCTCAGGTTATAGAGCGAAATCAATGCTGCCTTACTTCAGGAGCTGCAAATTGAAATAGGTATCTGGTCTGAAAATCCCCGATCTCATTATAACAGGCAGATAATGGAACAGATGAGATTTGCACTGCGACACTTTTTTTGTGAGTCAACCTAAAACATAAAGGCTTTGCAAACACCTGCAACGGTGCTGCTATTTATTCAGCTTTTCCAGGAAGTGCTCTGGCAAGAATCTTATATTTGTCCTGCTGTCTTTCATTGCTGCTTTCTGTAACGTTGGTCTAATTTGCCTAAACCCATATGACCTGCTGCCTCCCTTCTGTCATTCATTCTTCCTCTCCTCTCTCTTTTTTTTTAATTCTCTGAGGTTGCTAGCAGACTTTGCAGCCAGCTGTTGATTTGGTTCAAGAGTAGTGAGGGAGAAACGAGAAGAGAATGACAGAGATAACAGGAAAGTGGGAGCTCAAAGGCCACTGATGCATGAAAGACACAGGGAGGTGTATTTAGCAGGGAAGATGTTTCCACACAGTATCATCAAAAAGTCCTTCAGTGGATCCTTCACGTATGCTGAAGCGACACAATCATATACATAATGTATCTCTGTTTTATTATACACACACATTCAGAAATATGAGCTGTAAACTGAAGTAGACATTAAAAGAGAGATTCATTAAGACTGTAATATGTGCTAATGAGACATATAAACACCTCACTGTTTATACGGAACATTTTATCCAACACAGGCTGAACAGAAGCGACTAGAAGGTTAGGGTATCAATTCCAGTTTCTCTCTTTCCCTTTATTTCCCTTTGTTTGTTTGTTTGCTTGTTTGTTTATTTGATTGTTTGTTTCTTTTAGAGGGTTGGGGTGGTGTAGTTTTAGGGTTGTGATTTATAAACTCACATTAAAATACCATTTCTTTATTTATTTCTTACTTTCTTTCTTTCTTGGGGTTGGGGTTGGATAGGGGTTGCCACTTTTTTGTTTGTTTGTTTATTTATTTATTTCTTGGGGTGGATTGGAATTAGAGTTACCATTTTCCCACTACCAATACCGCCTTCTTTCTGTCTGTCTGTCTGTCTTTCCTTCCTTCCCTCCCTCCGTCCCTCCCTTCCTTCCTTCCTTCCTTCCTTCGGCTTGGATTGGGGCTGCCACTTTTTTCTTTCTTACTTACTTTCTTGGGCTTGGATTTGAGTTAGGGTTATCATTTCCTCTTCCAATACTTGGATTGGGGCTGCCACTTTTTTCTTACTTACGTACTTACTTACTTTATTTCTTTCTTGGGCTTGGATTTGAGTTAGGGTTACCATTTCCTCTTCCAATACCACTTACGTACTTACTTTCTTTCATTCTTTATTTATTTATTTGTTTATTTATTTATTTCTTGGGGTTGGATTGGACTTAGGGTTACCATTTTCCACTACCAATATCTCTTTCTTTCTTTCTTTCTTTCTTTCTTTCTTTCTTTCTTTCTTTCTTTCTTTCTTTCTTTCTTTCTTTATTTCTTTCTTTCTTTCTTTCTTTCTTTCTTTCTTTCTTTCTTTCTTTCGGACTTTAGGTTGGATTGGAGTTCTTTGGTTGTTTCTTTCTTTCTTTCTTTGGTGGGGTTGGATTTGAGTTAGGGTTACCATTTTCCAGTTCCACTACCTCTTTCTTTCTTGGGGTTGGATTGGGGTTACCACATTTTTGTTTGTTTGTTTCTTTCGTTCTTTCTTTATTTCTTTCTTGGGGTTGGATTGGAGTTAAGGTTACCACTTTCCATTACCAATGGTCTTTCTTTCCTTCTTTCTTGAGGTTGGGGTTGGATTGGGGTTGCGACTTTTTTGTTTCTTTTTCTTTCTTTCTGGGGGTTGGATTGGAGTTCTTTCTTTCTTTCTTTCTTTCTTTCTTTCTTTCTTTCTTTCTTTCTTTCTTTCTTTCTTTCTTGCTTGCTTGCTTGCTTGCTTGCTTGCTTGCTTGCTTGCTTGAAGTTGGAGTTATGGTCAAGACACATTTTTCAATTATTTATAATATTAAAGACCTCTAGACCACTGGGTGGTTTAAGTAACACTCATAGCAAGCACTCATATGGTGGAGAGCAAGGAACAATGCAAAATGAGACAAAGAACTGTACTTTATGAAATCAAAATCGTAGCACTGCCTCAGAAATAAGAAACAAAGGAAAACACAACAAACCAAGGCTGAGGTTTAGCTCAAATGAAAAATGCAAATAAACATATTTTTGCTTTCTTTCTTCTATTAATATTATAAAGATTACTCTTGGTTTGTGTGCCTTCTAACTCATATAATCTTGTCTTTTACACTGAGCTCAACTTTTAGATCACTTTCATACACACAATCAATCCATAATATGTGCTGAAAGGGGCGCCAGTCAATCACATGGATGCGATAACCAGCATCGATCCTGTATGCAAAGCGTACAGAAATGGCCGAAATAGCACCAGATAACCCCAGGTTTCTGATTCCAAAGGGGGCTGGTAAATTAAACACACATTCTTATAAAACCCTTCAAGGCCTGATACATTAAAAATGAAAGGTAGAGCTTTTTCTACATACACCAGCACATGCACTACACAGTATCTGAAAAAAAAAAAAAAAACGGATGCGGCCGCATGTTTTGTTCTGTAAAGTACAAACTAAGCACACTTATGCAACTGATTTGATTCTGGAACATCAAGCCCACACAATTCTGTACATCATCGTTTGCCATGTTTCAGAAGAAAACTGACTAAAACTTTGCACAGATAGGAACTAAATGCCTTGCCGTCTAAAGTGGGCTCGTTTCATCTTGCTTTCCTCTGAGGAAAGGAGAAAACTGTAGGGGAACGATCTGGGGAAAGACGGTGACAATTATCTCAGTGTCTGGGCCGTTTGTGCAAGTGTGCAGACACTGTAATAAGGCACGAGTTTGCTGGTTTCAATTAGATACGCAGACGAATGCGCCAGCACAATCGAGAGCCTAAGGAGTCAGGATGCATTACAGCAACAAAGCAGCAGCGACGCACGGCAACGGCTTTAAGCGCTGCCTAAAAAGCGAGATGAAAGGAACCTCTGTAGCCTAAACATGACATATGTTCACAAGTTCTGTAAACCAGGGGGGCAAAACAGCAAGTGCTGACAAATAACAAAGAAGCAAGGGGGTATATATACACAGGGAAGCAGCCTGTAAATGAACACAACGCAATGCCCTGTTCTGTAGTACTACTCTTTGTTGCCTAAAATGAAGGGTAATCAAATTCAGCTTAATCAAAATGTAACTTGACCAAATGCAGAATGGGTCCGTCACTGTCGTCAAAATGGCCAAATTCTGTACGTCCAGCTTCCTTTTAGTAAAGATGACACCTCTTTGTATTAAAGGGACAACGGCCTATGAATAGACCTTCCTCTTCACAGAATCCGCTTCCCTTTCATCTCTTGTCTTGTTCGTCATCATCTTCTTTCTTTTTTTTTTTTTTTAAAGAATCAATTCAGGGCTGCTTCATTAAGGCTCGAACATGCAGAATTCAAAGCGCAGCCGACAAGCCTGTCAGGGAAGCCTGCCAGAAACTCGAGCTTTTCATCCAGCGAGTTGTCACCGATGAACGCGTGCGCTCCGAACATAGAGCTCCGAAATCAGATTAAGATTAAGGAGCACACACCTTAAGAGGAGGACTGGTAGGTATGTGCTATTCTAGCTCTAGAGCTGCACCGTCTGTTGTTGCGGCGCCGTGTAGAAATTATAGAGATGGAAGAAGAAAGGTTGAAACGGCTTCGTCGTTTTCTTTCTGATGTCGTCGTTAGAAGTTCAGAAGATCAATACCGTGTGTCATCTAATGTTATTTGATCCCGCAGTTCTGGAAATCCTGGTGCAGTCAAGTTTTATTTCAGCTTCCAGACCTGGACTAATCTTAATAAATATAAATCAGATTTGGGATCAAATCAACTTGGAAGGTAATGATCCGATACGGATTTTCAACATCAGGCCCGAAACCGGCCTGACAGGATAAGTGTAGGAATAGATTTGTAATATTATTAAATGGATTCACTGCTATTTTATTTTACTTTTACATCTCATTAGAATATTTCATTTTCTCGAAAATATTAAGTCTCTTTGTTAATATTTATTTAGCTTCTTTATTTAAACTATTACTATAAAACTTATTAATTAAGATAACTTTTATATCCTACATGTAACGTCTCAGCCATCCAAGGAGGTTTGTGTCCTGTTTTGAGTCCTGATCCTCCTGAGGTTTCTTCCTTGTAACATTTAGGGACTTTTTTCTTGCCTCTGTCACCTTAGGCTTGTTCAATGTGGGCTTAGATGTTAGAAGGTAAAATAACGCTAGAAATAAATCTGACTTCGCATACAGTCTGAATAGACAAATATGTTGGCATGATTTTTTGCATCTGCCTGCGACTCTTTTCTGTCAACAGGTGTCGCAAGAGTTCTCACGTACTAGCTTTCTGTCATTCAGATGTGAACTGGATACATATAAGGCAGATTTTCTCTCCTATTCTAACTTTTGAAAACTTTTACAACTTATTAAAATAAGTGGATGTTGATCGGAAGGACCGATTCCAGTTTTCAGAGTGGCAGCAGTCTGCATCCTAACTGGCAGCACAGGGTGCCGGACTTACACTGGAACATGCCAGATACACCAACCACCCTAACAAACATCTTTGGAATACAGGAGAAAACCCTCATGGACACAGAGAGAACATACTAACTCCACACAGACCCGCCAACCACTGCATTCTAAGTGCGTGCTAAGTTCAAAGGTGCTAAATCTGCATCGTTTTAGAGAACGACTATCTTTGGGCCACACACGGTATGTGACCGACCGATGACATTACGCCCTGATAAGGATCCTTCAATTTGCTCCAAGGTCATCAGCAGGCACACAGTGGCAAGGTAATTGGCCTTCACTGAACCGTGCAATCTGGCCTTACGGTGGAGCCAAGATCACTTCTGCCACCCGAGATACGGAGCGACCTCGAAAGAAGGGTTTGCTCCTATCTCACCTGCTCACCTCACAGTAGATGGAATTCTCCTCAAGAGAAGATTCATCCTGAGCACATTTATATTTTTAGCTGTCATTTTAATATTACCATGTCAGTGAACATAAGACCGTCTGCAGTAGTTGAACCCTAACCTTAAATGGTCTCTCTTACAGCTGCCAGTTTTCAGGACTCCACCTCCCATAGTGCACCTGAGCATGGCTTGACCATAGGGAATCAAGTCAGCATCTTTTAAATCCAAAAGAACAATAGGTTAAAAAGACTGTATGACTCTGGTAATGTCCATTTCGGTCAATGACCTGTTTCTCAGAATGTAATTTGGTGATTAAACAGAGTGGACCTGTTTGTATTATAGTCTAACATAAAACAGAGAAAAGTCTGAGTGAGTAAGAACCATATTGTTAAAGAATCAACCTAGAAAGCTGTAGTCGAGCAGAGTTTGTACAAAACCTTGCAATCAGTAGTCTAATTTAGGGCTCTTAGCTGGGAAATCACCATGCAGGACTCCAGAAGTTCAGGACTGACCAGAAATGCCTCAACACTGTCAAAGTTTTCAATATACTGTATGAAAGCCTTATGGACCTGCCATTGTAGGGTTAACAGCATAACTTTTCCCGGTGAAAATTTTCCCTCCGAATTCCAGTATAGGCACCCAAAACTTAACTGCAACCAAAGGAAATGCTTGTACCTTCTGCATTATGCATTTCCCACCAACTCTGCTCATCCCTAGACGGTAGGGGTGTATCTTAAACGCGTCTTGAAAGTTTTAATGAGCTTCAGAAAGTCTTTTTTTTTTCAGAACGCCTACTGGTACAAAAATAAGCACAAACAAGCTGTTGCTGTACACGCGAGGTGCTTAGCACTTCCTCAGATGGTGAAGCGGCCGCCGCTATTTCTGACGAAGCTACCAGAGCAGCTCGTGCTCCATATGGTGCCCGCGTGAACCGCCCGAAGTGATGCGAGGCGGACGCGGGGTGACTCGAAGGGAATCGATATGTAGCCGGCATGACGAGCCTCTCTCGCTAAAGGGAGTGCTTGATGAAGTGTCTTGTTATCCAGTCGATGCACTGACTCCTCGCTTCTCCTGCAAAAGAGCTCCGTCTGAGCTGCCCCTCTCCCAGGGTGTCCCTTGCTCTCTTGTTCTGTCTCTGTCTAGTTCTCCCGCCGCCATAAATCAAACTCGGCTCCTTAAGAGACCACAGATTGCTCCTGTATAAACACGGTGGCTCACCAAGGCCTGCCCCCGCATCACATTTCTGTTTGTTCATTAAATATTAACCCAGCCGCGTCATGCTAGCTCCCTCCTGAAATAGATTTTCATTTGCCGGAACGTGGGTTTGGCTGTGTTGGGCTGGAGGGTGTCCTGCCAACCTAATCAGACCTCACCGTGAAGAGGCCTTTGTTTGTTCGTGTTGAGATTCGTATTGTTTAACGAGAGTCTCTCTCTCTCTCTCGCTCTCCCAGCTCCCAAGGCTTGTTTTTGTAATTTATCCTCTTATTATTATTCACACACCTTCAAAATCACTTCATCCACTTTCGCAGCCACACAGATTAAGATGGATTTGTTGATAATTCTCCTAAGCCACTGTGAAGATGCGGAGATGAGTTCATATGAACGCAGATCAGCTGCTGTATGCCTGCTTTATGAATAATCTGTCTGCAAGTAGGTTCTAGCCGAGCCTTCGAAGTCTGTGGTCAGCGTGGACAAACTGGGATTAGTTTTTATTATGTAATTAATGTATTCCTGTGTTTCCAAAGTTCAGTTCTCAGTTCATGTGCAGCAACCAATCAGAAAAAAATCAACAAACTTCAGCATGTGTCCATCTAAAACTGTAACTGCTGCCCCCAGGCTTTTAGGAAGGCTTTCTTTTGGATCAATGCCTGGATTCACATGTGGTGAGACTAGACATGCAGGTTGTGTTCCAGATCATTCTACATGTGCTCTATGTAGCAGTCAAGTTCATGTATCAGAGTGTCCCTAGGGTGCGAGTGTGTGCCCTACGATGGATGTTAAAAATATTATATCACAATACAGTGGATCCCCGCCTACTCGCGGTTCAGCATTTGCGTATTCACCCATTCGCAGAATTTTCTCTGGAATGTATCTACTTGTTATTCGCTGAAAAATCCATACATTCGTGGTTTGTTCCATAGAACATATGTACTCATTATTTGAGGGTTTTTATGAGCCGTTTCAAAGCCATATCCCAGCTCCTACTGCTACTGGAGTTCTGTAGATGGTGCAACAGTTGGGTGCGTGCATGTTCACTCCGGTACTCGAATGCTATTGGCTGTCGTTCGGATGGCTCTACAAGGTGGGTCAGTGACTCCAAGCTCAACCACGTTCGTACATGGTTGGATTTAACCATCAAAATAGGGACCTATAAGCACTTTTAGATGGGGTTACAAGTATTCGTGAATTTGCGGTAATTGCAGGAGGTTATGGGGGGGGGGGGTTTACACAATATTTACCATGATATATTTGAACAACAGATTTTTAAAAACTGCTGTTAACAAATATTATTATATTAATTATTAACCATACTTAGTGATTTTTTTAATGTGCTTCAATAATTACACTCTTTATAATGAAACTTGCCGTTGGTCCATGTTCTTTAAGCACTGACGATGTCCTCGATATGCTCAAAAAAAGCACACTGTCTATCACCATAACAAAATGTATCACAATGTGATAAAGTACCATCATATTGCCCAGTCTAGCACCTTGTCTAGGATTGTTCCTGCCTTGTGTGCTATGCCGCCCGCTAGGTGCTGGCTCTATCCAGGATTAAATGGACAATAAAAATTGAGTCCATATAGCCTATGAAATGTGTTAAAAATTTTCCCCATTTTCCTTTTGTTTAGGAACATCAAAAATGATATAAATTAAAGAAAAAAGAAACTTAAATCATTCAATTTCAAACCTAAGATCCTTTTAGTAATTTAGTAACACATTTATATCATTAGCATGCTGCTGGGCCTTGAATTAAAGACTAGAGATTGCACTAAAAACACAAAATCAAACACTTCCTCATTATCGACATGCGGCAGCACCTATCTCATAAACAAAGTCTAAGCATAAAGCTCCGTACAGGAACTGAATTCTGAATTAAAGTTAGTGACAGCACTGTGCTGTTCATGTGTCGTTTATGTGAGACTTTACACTCTTTATATCTGAAGTATCTTTCCAGTAATTTTCGCATGGCGGAAATCATAGAGCACCGCACAGCAGACCACCTTCGCTAATAGATGTCGGATATTTAGTTCCAATCCTGTACACAAAATGAACTTGACCAGCTTGAAAATTTCAAAACACTTGCTTGGTGGTTCTCTCTTTAAAAAGCATGGCACCTGTAGAGCAAAATGAGCTGTTGTGACAGAGCTCAGGTTGTAATGTTATGTTCTATGTTCAGTCATAACACAGCTCCTGTGGAAGAGACTCTGATATTAATGCCTGCTCAGTTTGCTGAGAAAAAAAATCACATTAACACCCAGCTATGTCCACACTCTTAGCTGTGAATTTAACACACGAGATGTTTTGCTTCATCGTTAAGGCAGAAATTGGCGCAGAAGAACTCGACGTTTATTGTTGCAAAGAAACCGCGCCTTTGGCCTCGGCCTTTGGAGAATTGCAACTCGGCACAAACTTGTTCCGGCGCTCTCTCTAATGGCCGTTCTCGCGGCACAAAGAACATTCATCACCTTCCACTCGATCAGCTTCCCTCCTCCTCCTCCTCTCACCCACATCCAGTCTCAATTAGACCCTCTGCGCTGTTTGTCGGATAAAAGAGGATGCTGGGCAACCTCCGACTTCTCCCTTACTGGTCGGACTCTTTTTCTGGACATGCTCGGCTGCTTCGGTACCTCATTAGAGCTTTGACTTCCCACCTCTGCTGGACCTCAGCAAGTCCCTGCACCCGGGGGTTGGCTTTGCACTGTGCTTAAGGCATCTGACAGCGTGTGCATCATGTGCTTCATTTCACTTTTTGAACCTTTAAAGAAAGTACATTTGTGCTAGTGAAATTGCCAGACGCACTCTTTTCCCCTCAAAACTATAAGCACCAATTTGCTTATAAATTTGCTTTAGCAGCCATACTACATATATAAGAAATATAAAAACCATTAACAGAACAGCCCCAAAACTAGAGCATCATAACGCCACTCTGTTTGAGCTTTCAGACTAACCCTCGATGAACATCACTGAATTCTTTTAGAGCTGTTAGCGTGGTTAATTTAAAGCTTATGTAACCGCATCTTACTGGGTCAGGCTCGTATGCACGGTGTCATCTGCCCAGCTCAAGCTCTTTCATGTGACCCTCCAAGGAGATCTGATTATATCTCCTAATACCGCATTCTTCCCCACAGTCGCAGCTAATAAGCTGGAAAAACGTTCAGGGGTAATGACGAGTGAGCGTCGGTGCGGGTGACGGCCCTGTTATGGATTGATCCATAAATCCAAAAATCGTTGCAGCTTCACAAAGCAGCGTTCGTATAACAATAACTTTTAGCACCAAGCAAGATATTACGGTCAATGTATCTTTTTTAAGGGAGCCATAAATGGGTCATTTTTAAAGCATTGAACATTAGCTCTGTGCTATAATAAATTATTTTATGTTTTAAATGCACAAGAAACTACTAATCATGCCTTTGGAGCATTATTACAGCTTTATCCCCATAGAAACAGCCAGTGAAGTAAAGACACACTGTTAAAGTAGAGATGCTGATAAGCAATCTCTTTGTGTTCCTCTTGAGTACCTTGCTTTGAACACACTTACATAACTGTGCCTGAGGGAGGGGGAATCATCTCCCAGTATTGCAATAGCAACCCATATCCAATCTGATCATCACTTATTATAGTGGGTTGGACATTTGGATTCGAATGCGGAAAAAAAATAGTTTTAATCCCCCATCTGGACGAGCTAACTGGGATTACTGGGAGGTGTCTGAACTAAACCACAATAAAGCCACTTAAAAACTCCATTATACGCTCTTTATCTGCAATAATACACCTCCACCACTAGGGGCTACGAGCACTACAAGTGAAGGTATTTAAATACTCCCAATCTGGGGTAGACAAACCACCAGGGATATGACAGTGGGGAATATGTCGAATAATTAAATGGTTCAAATTAATTATCTTAAAAGTGACATTTGTATTAAATAAGATTATTAGTGGATTATTTTTAGATCCAGATCCACTGTCAAAATGTGTTGAGAATGATGCTGAATAATGCAGAAATAATAGTAATACATAACAATAATTCAAAGTGCTTTATCTCTTTGTTCATTTATAATTATTGTCGTTATTGTTATTATTTTCACTTTATTTCCTGGCATGGTTGCAGGCGTTCATCTCCGAAAAGAATAGATCAAATGACCTGGGCGTGCAGGCTGTTGGGGGGTGTGTGTGTGTGTGTGTGTGTGTGTGTGTGTGTGTGTGTGTGTGGGGGGGGGGGGGGGGGTATTACTTTCAATCTAAATGTGCATTATGTTCATTAAGAGGAAAATGTTTGATATAGTTACATTTTAGGGAGTTCTCTGCTGTATTTTTTATAGCAAGGTTAACGATGTTATTTATTCAGTCTTTTTCAGTTTCATGTTCAATTTCTTTTACATCAAATATATTGTTATTTTTTTATACTTTCTCCTTTGCTCTTTCACTCAATATGTACACCCAAATTCACTTACTCTCTCACTGGGAAGAAAACTCACAAGGACCGAAGCAGCTATTACTTTACACAGGTCCAGATTCATTTTCCATTACATCAAACTATATGCTACGGTTTTCACTCCCCTCATTTATGGAGGCAAAGCTTGTTGTCAGGACCCCCACCCCCAGCAGAACTGTCACTGCATAATAGCACCTTGGACAGGATTGCTGTCGGGTTCTACTCTATATGTGAGTGAGGAAGCAGAGCATGGAACTAATGACGATACAATTAATGTAAATGCAGTTCTAATTATTCAGCTAATAAGGACTTTCAAAGGGTGAGTTGCTTTAGACAAACTCCAGTCCTAGCAATTGAACTAAACGACTGAGCTAACTGATCAGCAAAGTGTTTGAATATTAAGCAGCATATGCTTATCAAAGACGTCTTTAGACTTTTTTTTTTTTTCCAACTTTTAAAAATTAGACTTGCACCACGTACAAACCAGCCACTAGGGGTCACTATCCAGTCTATCTTTTGTGCCGGTCCCAAGCCTGGGTAAATGGTGAGGGTTGTGTCAGGAAGGGCATCCGACATAAAACACTTTG
>JAVSBU010157120.1:9017-20172 GCA_033118015.1 Loricariichthys derbyi
GTGCACACTATGAGACAAGTCAGACTAGGTAGTGCACACTATGAGACAAGTCAGACTAGGTAGTGCACACTATGAGACAAGTCAGACTAGGTAGTGCACACTATGAGATAAGTCAGACTAGGTAGTGCACACTATGAGATAAGTCAGACTAGGTAGTGCACACTCGCTGTTGTATTAAAATAAGCTCTTTCAAAACTTGCATGCAAGACTCATTAAGTGCTCACTTTCCTACAGATCATGTCTTGTATATTGGGACAGAGTCCTATATCTAAATCACTATTCTTCAAATGTAAAAAATGGATACGTATTCTACGTAGCATTAATAGGAACACAGCTATAAAATATATTTAATTCCAGTAACCCAGGCGTAAAGTTTACATTTCCTTACCTTAATACGCTCAACATTTATCACTTAAATCACAAACCGACCACACAGTCGGCACGCTTTCTACTTCAAGCTTCCAACAATCTAGGCTTAATCCGATTCATCTCATTATAAGACTTATAGTTCCCTATGTAGTGTGTTATTTATAGGTGTAGTAGTGCACCTAGATAAGGAAAAGCACAGCATTTGGAACGCAACAGCAAACTCAAATCATGGAGAAAAACAGAACGATGTCAAAATAAGAGTCTTGCTAATCCATAGCGTCGGGATCGGGTTTAGCCTGTATTAATAAATATTAATACCTTGTTTGCAACTGAACGTTTTTATTTAATACGTTTAGATAACAGATAATTGAAAGATGAACTATTTTAATTACTTAACAAACGCTTAAAAATAAGCAGGCCGTATTTTGATCGTTTCTTCACACCCCTGAGGTCCTCGGTTCGATCCAGACCCTGGGCGATACCTGTGTGACAGGAGCCACGGGTTTGCATGTTCTCCCCGTGTCTGTGTGGGTTTACTACGGTACTCCGGTTTCCTCTCATATTTCAAAGACATGCATGTGGGGTTAATTGGTGTTTCCAAAGTGTCCTTAGTGTGTGAATGGATGTGTCCTATATATAATGGACTGGTGCCCTGTGTAGGGTTGTTCTTGCCTTGTGCTCTGTGTCACCGGCTAGGCACTGAGCAGGATAAGTGGATAAGACAGTGTCTGACGGTCTCTGTTGATGAAGCCTATATCCAGGGTACAAGCTGGACATAATATTCCAAAGCTGGGCTGTTTGGTTTGGTGTCTGTGACAGGATAAGGGGGAGCTTAGCGGTAGAGCCACTGCTCTGTTGGATCAAGAGGAGGTGATTTGAGCATCTCAAAACCGTGGGAGATGTTCTAGACATGTCCTTCTGGACTTAGACCCCAGAGCAGATTCAGGACCCCCTGGAGGTATCATATCTCACAGTCAGCTTGGGAGCGTAGATATCATAGATACGTCCTGAACTGCTCGGTCACTGAAACCCTCAACAGGAGCAAACAGAAAGAAAGACTGAGATTTGAATAGGCAAATAAGGACTTGAATTTCTTTATTACCAACGTCCAAGAAGTGAAAAAACACACACACACACACACACACACACACACACACACACAAAACAAAAGCACATGCCAAAACGATAGCGTGACTGCTCCATCCAGTCAGCACAACACACAACGCACCAGCACAGCAACTTTAATGTTTGCTCATCTAGTGTAAACACTGCACAACAATACTTAAAACCACGCCTAAGGTGAACTCACAATCATCGCACAACAGCCTTCCAACTTCCAACAAAACCATCTTATTCCAAACTCCATCGCCTGACTGTTTGGGATGAGCAGCATTTGTGTTTGAATGACTCATCAACCAAAAAAAAAAAAAAAAAATCACACCCAGAGACTTTCAGTGATTTTATAAAGCACTTCTTCTTTGGCATCCAAGCTGAAGAAAAGTATGTGAACCCATGGGACTGCCAAAAGCCAGGGATCGTCCGCTCTCATGATCAAAGGAGTGCTAAAGGGAAGAGGATGAGGAAGACGTTACCAGTTTTGTTTTGATAAACAGGACGTTGGACAATTAATATAAAAGCCTGGTGCATTCCTCATCTTGCACTCACTTCCTCTCAGACATTAGCCCCCAATTATCTGTGGCATGTGTGTGTTATTTCCTGTCCATTAAATGTCATTAGCGTGTTTGTGCCAGTGTGTCATGTGTGTGTTTAATTATTTTGTACTGTATATCCACTCAGTGACTCACAAATAAAGCATGTTTCAGGTTTCGAGTGCAAATGAGTTCAACAAACCGTTTTAAGCCTATCCTGGAAAATACAAAAGCAAAGAATGATTCCCTGGCCAGCCTCCCCTCCCTCAGCTATGTGTGTCACTATGATGTTGGGCTATGACACAGCTGATTGTGTCTGCATGTGACACCTGGTCTGGTCAGAAGGCACCACTGGGACTGAACCCAGGTTCCTGTGGTGGTGGAATTGTGACCCTGCCTGTGATGTTCTAAGAGCTTATAAAAACATAAGGGAAGTCTTACGGTGTGTTTTTTTTTAGTGCGTATAAAATGTTGAATGTCCTGCACAGGTTGCCATGTTATTAAATGAGAAACACAATGTTTATCCACAGCGATCAAACACACAACCTGATGGTGTTTAGCTATGAGCTTACACAATGCAACAAAAGCCAGTGTATGCAGATCTGTGGTGGCTTTGTGCTTTTGTTGTGGATTATCAAAGGACCTAAAGGTTCAGGTAATATGATAATGACCCGAGTGAGCTCACAGGGAGGGCCGAGGCGGCTCAGCAACGTTCCCGGAGATCTTGTGACAGATTATATTTGCTTCTGAATCACAAACCAGGATCAATTTATCCTTTTTTCTCTTGGGTATTGTGTAGAAACTCAGCCCTCTTGTGCCAATTCTCTTTTTGTTCTGCTCTGCCTCTCAGTCACTCCCTGATGCTCTTAGGGACCAAAATTGAAAGCATTTAAAAAGTCACACCATGACAAACACTCATTACACACAGCCATCGATGCGGCAGCAAAAATGAAAAGTGCCAGAGGAGGAAACCAAACAGGAAGAAGCTCAGTCACAATAACAGTCTGAGTTCACTGCTCAGAGGGCCGTCCATCGTCGCTTGATGATGGCCTGCTTTGGAGCTGCCCAGCAGAAGACGTACATGTCCATGGTCACTGTGGAGCTGAAGACATCAGAAACGTCTCACAATCCAGAGTGCAGGGGAAGTAATATGGAGAACAAGATCATGACAAGTCTGGAAGGGAATGATGAAGAACAGACAGACGTGGAAGTGTGTAAAGGTGAGTGAGAGATTATTTACATTTGATATAACCTTAGATAATATACAGATTTTTTGTAGAGCAAAAAATATGGCCAGATTAATGCAAACCATACACTAGAAGACTTTAAAAAGATTTTGGAAAGACCTTTAAAGGACTCAAGTCTGAGTCATAGACTGGGAATCTTGCATCACTATGTGCAGGACTGTAACTCTATTTTTTAAAGATTATTTTAAGACACTTCCATGTCTTATTTCTTAAATTTTGGATACATGTTTTATTTTGTTCAGCTAAAACATGTGATTTTGGTCCATTGCTAATGAAGACATGAGGAGACCTTCTAAAGAACATCAGAAGCCCATTGTGGGACTAATAAAGGCTTATCTTATCTTATCTTATCTTATCTTATCTTATCTTATCTTATCTTATCTTATCTTATCTTATCTTAAACTATTATACACATCACTCCCTGCAAAAATACACAAAACAGTGGCCCTTTAGTTACTGATGGATTTATTATTGGTTTGCACTTATTGTGCTTCCCAGTCATCAAATAAATCATGGAATTGTTAAAATACAGTACATAACCATATACAGAACAATCACATACTGTAAAACTATAATATAAACAAACACGATGGAATATAAACATAAATAAACACCTCATTGTGCTCATGGAACTTTATATATTACATTATACATTAAACCAACACAGTGTAACTAATGCATTAATGCAAAGTAAATCAATATCCATGAAAATAAATAGTAAATATGTCAACAAAACCTTTAAGTATGATATGGGCAGTAAAAGCATACATGTTCAACCTTTTTTGCACCTCAAAATCCGGAATGATAATATTTTTATTTCCTATTATAATTTGTTATAAATTGTTAAGATGAACAGATGTTTCTCTGCTGGTCATTAAAGGCGTTTTTCTGTACATAAGATTTGATATCACAGATGTTTTATAATCATTCCTATGGTAGTGAGTCCCAAGGCATGCTGAATCCAGATCCCTCTGTAACATCTACAACCTAAAAAGTTCACTATCTTGCATGATTTAATTTGTGATGGTGTCATTTGTAAATTATTAGAGTCACTATAATTAGCTGTTATCCTGGTTCAGAATTAGGGATTTATTTTTTCTAAATTGTTTTTTTTAATAAGAGCATTAATCAGACATCAGTCAGACGTGTAGGACTCATTTTATTTCACTTTCATTTAAACAGAAATGACCTCGACTGCAGAAGGTGTAGAGAAGATCGGAGTCCAGAACACATGCAGTGAAAAGGAAACAAAAGGTCTGATTCCAGGGATTCTCAAACTTTAACATGGTGATTAGTACGGCTTATATTTGAGTACAGACAAGACTCATTTTAGAATTGGTTCTCCATACAAGTAACTTTAAGCGTGGGACAAAAATAAAGGCCACACTGCCTACTCAGCATTAGCAACCTTAACAGAAAGCAATCAGCCTTTCAATTAGATCCAACTATGGCTGGTCATGTGACTGCTTAATCTCAGTTTTGTGCTTACCTGCCTTGTCCTTCTCACCTGTTTGGTTTGTGTCTTTGCTGTAGCAGTCACACCAAAGAAGAGAAGCTGTGGCCCAGGTGAGTGTTGTAACTGTGCTGTGTCTTTGATTTTCTCCTTGGATTCTGACCTTTGTTTTCACTTCTTTCTTTTATGGTGTTCTAGCCTTTGCATCCCAAACCCCATGTTTTCTAAAATCAAACTTCAGTCGTCTGGACCAGTACTACCACTCTTTCTCCAAAGATCTAAGGACTTAAATTCTGTCTTTACCACTTCCTTTATTCTCAGTCATAAACATTTTGCTTTTATTATATTTTCTGGAAGTCCGGTGTTGGCATGATCTTATTGCCGCATAAAATTCATTTCTGAGGGCCAGTGGAAGATCATAAACCCAGCAGGATTAAATTGGTTTAAACTGCACTGTGATGCTGTTATAATGGGTCACCTGGTTTTGGGTTTTCAGATCCTGGTGTAGTGTTTCATGACCCTTTGGATAAGGTTCAAGTGTGTGTTGGGGACCCTGCACAGCTCCACTGCTCCTTCAGCGCCTCCGTACCTACAGCCTCCTGCTGGATCCACAACAGAAACAAGGTGTGTACTCATTGTTTTTTATCTATCACTGACTCTGGAGGCGGGAAATAGTACAGCCTGGTGATTAGTAATCTTGAGCCTTAACCACTGAACCGCTCCAGTTTCAGAACTTGGCATTATTGGTTTTGTTGTTCACATGATAAGAACGTGGTCTCAGACAGTTAAATCCTTTAAGCGAAACCCTTCTCTCATCAGTTGCTTGGACTGTAGCATCCATAGTCCAACTGCAGGTCTCTTTAGATAAAAAAACACGTCTAACAAGGTAAGAGGTAAGTGTGAAATCAGTTTGATGAAACCGTGTTGGCTCAGTGGTCAAGGCTCCAGAGTAGCCTACATATGAGTTCAGGTCCTGGTTCAAGATGCCATTCTTTAAAAGAACCTTTAACCCTAAATGCTTCAGTTTTTTCCATTGATCATCTTCAGCATTGGCTGCTTCCGTTCCCTACAGGTTGTGGTGGATGGTGGACGTTTCCACATAGAGAGCAGCAGCACGGGCAGCAAACTGACCATCTCTGAGGTTCTTGCGACGGACATCGGGAGCTACACACTCTACGTCCGAACTCGCAGAGGCATCGCTCATCACACGTTCATTCTCAGCGTGAGAGGTGGAACGTCTGCACTATTTTTTACTACCTGAATACTTTCTGTTTTGAGACCTCGAGTGTAACCCAGTTCTGAATCCTTCCTCTCAGGTCCACCAGAACGCCCGGCTTCTCGTCCGTCCGTGTCCCAGCTAACTTCTGATTCGCTAGTTTTGTCCTGGTTCGGCCCAAGTTACGACGGCGGCTCGCAGGTCACAGACTACGTGGTGGAAATGCAGAGCCTGAGTGCGGACCAACCTGAGGGCTGGCATGTGCTCACCAATCAGTGCAAGGACACGACGTTTCGGGTCAGTTCTGGCCTCAACCCTCAGGATGCGTACCGCTTCCGTGTGAGGGCCTGCAATGTCGTGGGGATCAGCCAGCCCAGCGAGGAGACGGACCTCATCAGGATGGACACGGCAGGTAGACCCAAAGAGCTTTCTGCTATAAGTGCTGCACTGAGAGTCTTGAGTTTTTCCTCTGATCTCCAAATGGAGGCTAAACACGAACACTTTGATGATCTTCTAAACAAAGTTTTCTTTTTAGCTATGTAACTGAGCCTCCCCTGAGGCACTAAGACAGTCGGCTACTATTCTTTAATGATTTAAAACTATGGTAGTGCTGTTTTGTTTTGTAATAACTAAACATTTTGTTATTAAAGCCAACTTGACAGCAGAGCCACAGGAGGAGCCTCTGCCTTTTGTGAACGTCATTGCTGACACGACACACAAAGTCGAAGACCTCTACAACATCCATGAGAAATTAGGAGTGTGAGTCCTTGCTTTAGCGTTGATATTGACGTTTTGGCCTCAAATATAAATAAACCATGTTCATCCCCTTCCTCGCCCCTGCAGAGGGAAGTTTGGGCAAGTCTTCAAACTGAGCCACAAGGAGAGTGGAAGAGTTTGCGCTGGAAAGTTCTACCGTGCGATCGGATCCAAGGATAAGGAAGCCGCTCGAAGAGAGATCGAGTTGATGAAGGAGCTGCACCATCCCAAACTGGTTCAGTGCCTGGCTGCCTTCGACAGTCGCTCGGAGATCGTTCTCATCATGGAATAGTGAGTCTTATCAGATTTATTTGAGATTGTTTGCTCAGCACACTAGTGAGGGACTCTGAGGTCTAGGGCAGAAACTTGTCTCTTTCCGCAGCGTTGCCGGCGGCGAGCTGTTTGAGCGCATCGTGGATGACCAGTTCGAGCACACGGAGCCCAACAGCATGCAGTATGTGCACCAGATCTTGGAGGGCATCCGGTACCTCCACGGCAAAAACATCATCCACCTTGACCTGAAACCGGAGAACATCGTGTGTCTGAACTCTTTGGGGACACTCATCAAGATCATTGACTTCGGCTTGGCTAGGAAACTGGGTGGGTAGATGGAGGCTGAAGGCCTGTAACAAGGCACATGTTATAAAGACAAATAAAGGGACCATAAATACCAGAGATAAAGTAGGTTCTGTAAAGGCCTCTGGATTTGCACTCTGTGTACTTGGTGAGAACGTGACGCCTTCACAGATCGTTTCTTTCTGTGAGAAACGAGGCAGGGCTGTGAAGAATGATTTCCTTTATGCCTCTTCATGATCTGTTATGCACAGTAGGAGTGGTTTTGCTATAAATGGTTTTGACTTGCACAGCTTAAATTTTTGGTGGGGCGTGTGGAGTTGAACTGAATCGACCAAGATCGTTTGGTTGCAGGGCTTGACAGATGACCTCCATTACTTGTTTGCCGTTTATGTTCGCAGATGCCATTACTCACTTGACAGAACCTTAACCACTTATTCTTGAGCCATTTTGGTTTCCTCTAACAGACCCTGGAAAGCCTCTGATGGTGATGGAAGGCACACCAGAGTTTGTGGCTCCTGAGGTGATAAACTACGAGCCCGTATCTCTGGCTACTGACATGTGGAGCGTGGGGGTGATCTGCTACATCCTGTATGTGCCAGAGGCATATTTTGCTCATATCTGATGGTTCTGCTTCTCCAAACCAAACCGTCATATCTCTTTTCCTCAGACTGAGCGGCGTCTCTCCGTTTCAGGGGGAAACGGACGCCGAGACACTCTCGTTAGTCACTGCTGCCTCCTGGGAGTTTGACCCTGAGTTTGATGACATCACGGAGGAAGCTAAGGACTTTATCTCCAACCTGTTGAAGAAGGAGAAAAGGTTGGTCTTTAGAAGTTATATAGGTTTTTCCAGATTGTACTGTAATTATGGTAATTTGGATGCATCGTCTGTCCTCACACAGAGCCAGAATGTCATGTGAGCAGGCCCTGGTGCATCCATGGATGGCCTCAACGTCTGTAGGTGTCACCAAAACCCTGAACAAGGACAAGATACGGAAGTTTCTGGCCAGGCAACGATGGCAGGTTTGTTTGTTTTTTGTCAGGTGTGTCCGTATCTCGTCCAAAATCCTTTCTCCTATTGGCTCTCCTATTGTATTTTTCAGAAAACGGGTAAAGCCATGCTGGCTTTGAAGAGGATGGCCCACCTGTCACACAAATCCGATGGCTCTGACTCTCCAACCAACCACGTGAACGGTAGGACGTGACAGAGAGTGTAATGGATCTGCCGGATTGCTGTGCTTCGGTTCATCTCACTTTGTCTCTTGCAGACCTGTCTCTGGGAAAGGAAGCAGAACAGGCAGTTTTCGCTCTGGAGGAGCAGCTGAGGAGCGAACCCAGGTTCCCTCAAACATTCCATGACCTGACGGAGCCCTGCGGTGCTACCGTGCACCTGGCCTGCATCGTACAAGGTACAAAATCATTCGGGTTCCAGCAATCCTTTCATAACCTGTGGTCTGGGTTTCTCTGGGAGGAAACGCACTTATTAATCCCTCAGTGATCTTCGTCTGAGCTGTGATAGGACAATGCTTCCAAAAATGTCTCGCAACCATAACCCCTAATGCAGAATGTTCCTCCATTATGCCATCGCTGCTGTAGGTTATCCAGACCCGGAGGTGATGTGGACACTGGACGATGAGCTGCTGGAGGACACAGAGCACGTGCGGATGGACTACACTGAGGACGGGCTCTGCACGCTCACCCTCGTTCAGGTGGGACCAGAGGATTCTGGGATATACCAGTGCAGGGCCTCCAATCACCTGGGGGTGGCGCTGTGCTCAGCCAGGCTCAGTGTGTCAAACTAGATAATTGGACACAATCACAATAGGGTTCTCTGATTTGATTGTTTCTTTAGTTTTGGCACGTTTTAATTTGAGCACCGATACGTAGTCCTGGGTGTATTGCATACCCTTATTTTTACGATTGTTATTTTATAAAATAAAGCCTAATATATTTTTACAGTGCTGGTCAGTCTCATTTTCTTCTCTGCTCATCAGGCTGGTTCCAAAAGGACAATCTGCCTATGTAGGGGTGCAATGTGCATCTCAAGCCCTGTTTATACCCTCTAATGCAATTGTATTTTTGAACACCAGAGGGCGCAGTTATACATCACTCTTCCATCTCCACCTGTGCACAGTGTTTTGTCCCTTCCTTTCTAATTAAATGTGTGGGACTTTATATAAAAGAAAAGTAAATCTTATTTTATTTTTCAGATGTATAAAAGGAACGTTCACTCAAGACGTGGTGACGCTGAACATTTTGTTTGCAATTATGAACCTTAGTTTACAATTTTCTTTCAACTTTATGGGACGTAAAGCTTATTAAAGAAAGTGTTGTAGCGCTCATGTTTCAGAAATGAAAATGGAGTATCAGATGTAAAATCGATAATCATGCGACTCCAATCGTGAGCAGAGGTGATGGTTACACCCCTGTTAATAAACAAAGAGGAAACAAAGATTTGTACCTGCAATCCCACCCAAAACGTTCAGGAATTTAATTCCATACAGTATGGAAGCTCTTCCTGATCCAAAGCTTTTTTGGAGCCATATAAGACCTTCCTAGTCCTGAAGGCTTAGTACTGTACAACACAGTCACTCATATCTTTATATCTTATTTCTTTAACCACTCATAAAAAAGGAAACCTGAGATTGGAACAGTGACCTGAATTGGATAGATAATTTAGGACAGATTTATTTCTGCTGAGATTCTGTATACAGTAAAAACCAGGGGTGTTGTTAGACCTAAAACTTTACTGGGGCACAGGACCTCCAGCCCCCAGCGCGGCCCAACGACCACCAATTTTTACCCTTTGTCCAACAACCCATCCTTAATTGTTATACTTTTTTTAAACCCGATTTGTATCCTGGTTTATACTTTAAGTCCTTCTGGTCCATATTTTATTTAGTTTGGTGCCATTTTAATCCTGGTTTAGTCCAAGTCTTTATTTAAGATTGTTTTCCCTAGTTATTGGAAAGTAATTTATGAGGTGTTCAGGAAAGCCTAAAAATTGGCCCCTAGGTTTAATAAATCAACGAGCCACAAGAGGGTGTGTTACTGTGGTTTTATCACTCCGCTTCATGTCGTGCCTAAAACCACCCTTCCCCGTGAAAAACTCGCAGTAATGCAAGACTTCAAGTGGCTTATTGTTTTTTTTAAATGGCGGTGAACATAATATAGTATTTAAAAAAAAATCACAAATCTGTTTTTATAGTTATTTAATTCATATTTGACACCAGAGAGACACAGGAACATATACAGTTATGACTAAACTTTTTTTTTTTTTTTTTTACAATATCTATTTCTATTACATCTTTTCTAGCTTATGTACTGTTTGAATTGGGATGGAAAAGGAACAGGTGTGCAAATGTATTGAGGGCTGTAAATAAGACATTTAATGCTTGAGGTGGGCAAATCTATTGCCAAAAATGATTTGTCCAGGGGGTGAAAGGTTTCCAGTAGGGTAGGTAGTGGACCAAACCCTCTACTGGAACTGGAAAATGAATGTCAACTCCTCCAACAAATCAGCCTCCCCTGATTTGATCTGGTAGGTGTATGGTGAGTCCTGCCAGCTAAGTGGAACCTCAACCCAATGCTTAATTCAGCAATCATTGATCCACCAGAAGCATTATTAAATAATACTTTAATATGGATATAATCAAAGTGACATGTTATTGCATTTTTATTGTGGTGGTCTTTTCTTTGTTACTCCAAGTCAGGTTCTTGTCCACGAGTACCAACTTTCAGAAGAAAATGATGGAAAAAATTTTCAGCAATTCAGATTCATTCTGATTTACATATGATGAGCCTAAATGTCCCATATTGTGATGAAGGATCTGTCTGTGCATCCTGTGATTTTGCTGGATTGCTGTAACGAAACCAAAACACACATCATAAG
>JAVSBU010157228.1:0-12596 GCA_033118015.1 Loricariichthys derbyi
AATCAGGTCTAAAAAAGTATAACAATTAAGGGTGGGTTGTGGGGGAAAGGGTAAAAATTGGTGGTGGTTGGGCCTGGATGGGGGTTGGGGGTCCTGAGCCTCAGTAAAGCTTTTTAGGTCTCGCAACGCCCCTGATTCTACTTACAATAAATTGTTCTTCTGTTGCACCAAGTTAATAGTCAAGTTAATGGTAGCTGTTTTATTGTCTGCTTTGTTCAAGATCTGGAAGGTTAAAACTGACTCCAAGCATCACTCATGTTGTCATATTTAAATTACTGGCTATTGCTGCTCGTCACTTTTCCTCAGAGCATAATTTTAGATGCTGCCTCTCATGACTCATTTACAATTTTCATGTTACTACAACTCAAAGACGTTCAAGAAAATGAGTCACACTGTTTTGAAGTTTCCTAAGCTTATGTTGCATTAGGCACTGGTAAAATGTTTTCTTCACAGCAGAAGCATACATTACTGTTATTAATAAATTGTATTGACAATTTCGTAAAACTAAGAAAGACATGCAATGCTTTTAGACTTCAATGCTCAACATGACTTACTGTTTGATCTGGCACTGCCCTTATTTTCTCTAGTCCCTGTATATCATAGCACTAGTAGTAGGAAAACAGTATCTGGGGTGTTGATATTCCTGAATTGGTCTCTGTAATTTGCTTAATATTACTGGCAGTACTGAATAGTCAGGAGATGGAGGGGAAGAAAGGTATGCTTGAACTTGTGCCCTCAGTTCCCATCACTCAATGCTGCTCCAGGAGGCTTTCATTAGACACATACTCATGACATTTTACTTACCTGACACAGATGTAAGCAGAGTGAGAGAGTATAAGGAGTAGTACTTTATATGATGGGCCTCGATATCACATTCTATATTATATAGATTATTAAAACAGTCATATGTGATATCTTAATATTTGGATGGGAGGGTCAGAATTTGGCATAAACAACAGGAAAGCATGGATCCATCCTGCCTTGTATCAATGTTTCAGGCTGCTGGTAGAGGTGTAATTGTGTGGGGGATTTTTTTCCCCACACTTTGGGCCACTTAATACCAATTGAGAATGATTGGAGCACCACAACTTATCTGAATATTGTTGCTGACCATGATCATGCCTTGAAAAAAGTTTGTCATCTCAAACTGGTTTCTTGGACATGACACTGTACTCAAATGGCCACAGTCACCAGATCTCAATCCATTAGAGCACCTTTGATTCATAGTGGAACAGAAGATTCGCATCATGTATGTTTAGCCAACAACATGTTGATATAGACTAAGATCTCTAAGGAATGTTTCCAGCACCGTGTTGAAGCTATGAAGAATTAAAGCCATTCTGAAGGCTAAAGGGGTCCAAATCGGTACTAGCAAGCTATACTTAACATATTATCTGGTGAGTGTAACTTTATGTATTGAAAAGAATTCTGTCATGTGGGCGCAACCCCTCTCAATTATGTGCTTCTGATCCAGAACGAGGACCCAGATCAGTATCCAAGGACTGGGATTTGTAAAACGCTTTTACAAAACTGACTGACAATGATGTGGCAAGTGCTCTCTGTTCATTGGGTTCATTAGAAACAATGTGCTGCTCAAAACCTATAAAATATCCACACCTCACCAGAGATGGGCGATAAACCAGTGTGTGTTTAGGGAGAGAAACCAGTGATCTACCAACTGATCCAATCTGGTTTGTGGCCCCTGTGTCTCAACTTTGTTTCCTGCCTACTTGTGTTTGCTTTTTCCGTGCCACCCATTGTTAAGTTGTCCAACAAGGTTTATTTTTGTTGCAGTTAAATGGGTGGCTCAGTAGTTAGGTCATTTATGTCAAAGCTTGAGAGAGAAATCTTTAAATCGGTCACCCCCTGGGAAGAGTCTGCATGTTATCATGCTGTCTTTGTTTAATCTCATATTCTAGAGACATGAGTTGGGTCAGTTGGTGCCTTTCAAGTGTCCCATTGTGACTGTGTGTGTGGGGGTACCTTGGGATTGATGACACTATCTAATGTTGGTTCCTATCTCCTACATTTAGTTAAGCATTAAAGTCTGGCCATTACCTGTATGGAGTTTGCATGTTCTCCTTATGTCTGTCTGGGTTTTCTCTGGTTATTCCTCCCACATTCCAAAGATTTAATTCAGTTGACGGTCGCATAATATTCCTAATCATGCATGAGCAATAGACTGGCACCCTGTCTAAGGTTGGTTCCCAATTTGCACCCTGTACTGCTAATAAGCCCATTCCCCTCAGGTTTTTCCAGCAGAAATTTGCTGAGTACTCTATCAGACTCTGCATCCTGGTGCTGTCACTTCTCTAGGTAAACGGTGCATATATATACAGCCACCCGCATGACGTGAAAGAAAACGGTACCTATTGGACCATGTTTATAAACAGCTCATGTTGCATGAGTTTTCAGTTCTTTACTTAGAATTATTTCATCCTCACTGACTGTAACTGGTCCACGTGTTTATACATTGTCAGCATAGCTTTTATATAAAAAGTAATGGAATTTCATCTAAGAAATAACAATTTGAGCAATATAAACAGTTGCTACCATCATCCCTTTGCTCTTGTGAGCTTCACAATGGATGGCCTTCTTTTTTTAGGGATTATAAAGATTAAAGACTAATCCAATTGATTACCTTTTAAGAATCACTAAGCCATAAATTTGCTTCTAAACAACATGACCTCACAACTACAAATTCATAACAATTGGCTCACCACATGCTATTCTTACACCATAAGACTTATGAAATCCACCTAAACTGTTCCTGAACATTACTATGCGTATCATTTTCGGTGTGTATTGTTCTGCATTTAGCCCATAGCGAATACATTTTGGCAAGGGTTTATAGTCTTTGCAGTCTTTTGTTGATATTTGGCAAAGTCATGGTTCTGGACTAAGTATTTCCCTTGTGGGCTGATCCAGTTGGCTGGACACAATTTGTTAGCACAGTGACAGTGTGGTGAAGTGTTTTGTTTTTTAAGATTTCTGTGGCTAGCGCTCAGATGTTAGTGCTAATCCCATCAGACTTGCAAGTATGAACATTAGAACATTAACATTAAACAAATGTGTGGGCTTCGCCATGTTTTAAAATTCCAAGCATCAAAACACATGCATTTCTGCACCCGTTATAAGATTCGTGGCCATTCAGTGTGATTTTTTTTTAGTATTATGTGATTAAAAACATTAAAAAGTTGGTGTTGTATATGCCAAAACATTGCAGTTGAGCATAAATGCAAAATTCCAACAGTTACACAGTTAAACCAGGTTTGACTGTGTGATTAAAATTGCGCAGGAGTTACCCCTCAAATCCTTTACAAATTCAGGATTGTGCAGATAAGGAATAAGAGTGGTAGACCTATCCAAGGTTATATCTGCTTGATCTTTGTGCTAATTTAATGTACGAAAGCACTTTTGCAAACAGTTTCTGGATATCTCTAAGAAAACACAGGGATCCAAGTATAAAACAAAACAGTGCTGCAACAGACCACACTGTTGGATGTTAAATCTGCTGTTAAATCTTGTTACTTATGATGGATTACCAATGTGATCCCTATGTTATTAGTTAGTCATATTCCATTTTGTTGCAATTACTCATTTTCTGCCCAACGAAACTACAGGTTAATGCACAGGCATGAGGAAATAAATATCTTAGGTAAGGAGTCAACAAATAAAAAAGGATTCAGTAAAGGAGTTTCACATATGTTTTGGTCATAATTAAGCAGGGGAAATGAAGTAAAGTTTTCTTTCAACTTATCTTCCATTGTGTCCCTAAAACCCTTCTCTCTGTATTAATACCTAGTTTAGGTTACAGTACATATCTGGGGCAGCCTTCCCCCTACTAGAGTACATCAAATCAGAGGTTTACAGCTCATCAGGGACATTACACACCCCAAACTCACACTCTTCACACTCCTTCCATCAGGCAGACGCTATAGGAGTCTAAAATCTAGGACTAATAGGCTGGCAAACAACTTTTACCCACAGGCCATCAGGCTTCTCAATAACTCTTATACATACTGACCCCTCCATCACCTGAATGACTGTTACTTCACTACCCTCATTATTACTGTCATTATTCTCTAAGTATTAATTATAATAGCTCTGTTCATTATTTATGCATTCATGCCCTTTACGAATGCTGCTTAAAGCTACACAATATTGCACAAACTGTCAATACGGCACAAACTAATCCCCTAAACTGTACATGCTTTAAATATATAATGTAGGAAATACTTTTTATACTTTTATAATAGTTTGTTTACATACAGTAATTTCACTCTTATAATGCATATTTTATACTGAGAATTTTAAATGTGAACTTTTCTTAGATGTGAACTGCCTGTTCTTAAAATTAAAACCTTGGTATTTGTCTCTCTCTATCTCTTGCTCTCACTCTGTCTATTAACAATAATAATAACACCACCAACAACAAGAATAATGTATATTATTATTCATTAATATATTGCTTTTCTTATCCACTTAATCTTCATCAGGGTTGCGGGAAAGCCTATGTCTAGCAGGCAGCAGAGGGGTCAAGGCAGGAATAACCCTAGATAGGGTGCCAATCCGTTGTATGGCACATGCACTCACACACTAATACACACTTTAATAACATCCAATAACATGCATGCTTTTGTACTATGGGAGGAAATCAGAACAGAACAAAGTAAACCCACATGGACATGGGAGAACATGTAAATTCCTCACAAGTGGAGTCCAAGGTAGGGATCAAACTAGAGCTGTGAGGTGACCACTTTAAGTGCCCTCTATATTATTAGCATTAATTAATTTTTATATATTGCAGAAATATTTTATGTATTTTTAATATGAGTAATACCTATTTTTGTTAATTTATATTAGTTATACATATTTTGCCACAAAAAAAAAACAGTTTGGTATATATATAAAACATATTATAAATGTATTAATTGATATTAGTAATGTATATTTTTACTTGAGAAATGTAAATACAAGAAAAAAGGCAAGTCAATAGTATTTTTGTTATTGATTATTATATTTTATATTTATTTATATATTAGTATTGGTATTCCACTGTTATTATTATTATTATTATTATTATTATTATTATTATTATTATTATTAATGGTATTAATAAGAACACAAAACCAAAAAACCATAAATAATCATTCACATTGTTAGCAATACATATTTATATTATTACTTTAGACACTTCTTAACAAATTAGTTTAAAAAATAAATATAAAAATAGGCTCTATTATTGCTATGGTGTTTGATACAGACAATAATTTGATAATACAATAATTATTTTAATAATATAATAATTATTATTATTATTAGAAAATAATAGAAAGTATTATTATTATTATTATTATTATTATTATTATTATTATTATTACTTCTTTTTGAAATGATTTTGATTATTGTTATGTATTACTTTAATGTATATAATGGTTTCCTTGTTTCATCATCATTATTATTATTATTATTATTATTATTATTATTATTATTATTATTATTAGTTTTAGTATTGTTGTTATTATTATTAAATTTGTTTTGTTCTAACATAAATTCCAATAATAATAAAATGCAGAAGAATAGGTGCTAGGGAGGCACAGCCGTCTAACACCATAACCCATCCTGCAGTGCATCAGGAGTGTCAGGTGTTATACAGTCATGATTAGCTGTTTTTGTGGTTGTAAGTACAGACAGGGATCATCCTTTAGTGTTGCAACGGTGACCCCTACATTCTCCAGGATGGTGGCTGAACAGCCTCGACCATGACGAGGACAACTGAGGACAAAAAATAGTGATATCTTTTAACTGTGCTTTTTCCTGGTAAGGGTCATAGGGCCTCTGTTCATCCTGCATTACAGAGTGCAGGCATTAGCATACCGGGCGTGGGGGTCCATTACAGATCTGGATAGGAGCTGCTGTTGCAGTGCTGGGAAATGACCCCATGACTGACCTCTCCTTTCTTAGATACAATCAATCACATCTGAATGTGACAACACAGCAGTCCGGAAGGCATAATCAGGACTGGTCCCACAACCCTTCTGTATTGAGCTAGCATATTAGACAGCTGCACAACCCAAACACCCATAATGGCAGTTATAATAATAATAATAATAATAATAATAATAATAATAATAATAATAATAATAATAATACCAAAAATTATAGTGATTTATTTAACAATATTTAATTTCCATCAGGATTAATAAAGTTTTCTTTATTTATCTATCTAACAGTAATATTTATAATAACAAAAATAATAACATATTAGTAATGATACTGCTATAATTATAATACAGTAATAATAATAACCTACATCTGTTATGTTAGGCTGTCAAACACTATGCATTTCATTGCAATGTGTTAGTTCATTTCAGGTCAACTTTGTTATCTGTTTTTCATGCACACTTGGAAAACATACAATAACAACCAGCTTCATACTATTTATTTTCTTTTATTATTGGAAGTGATATGTGGGATAAGCATGCTTTGTTTGCTTCTTTTTATGTCTGAACAATCCAGAGCAGTCACATAATATAGCTTCCCCAAAACCTCACAAGACGGGTTTTATTAGAAGAGACTATAGTTATGGGCATCATTCTGCACTTTGTCTTAGCTCACACATGTCTGACCTTTTTTATTTTGCCAACAAAGTCATCTAATGCCACAGTTAACTCTGCAAATTTCTATGGCTTTAAAATAGCTGAAATAAGGTTTTTCCTTATCGGGGCAGTACAAGGAGATTTTTATTTTTGTGCATGAATACATTACAATTAACATGTAGAAGCAAAAGGCCTAATTAATATATCATAAGCCACAGGTTGAGAATCACTTTTATAAATGATAACATCTGAATGAAGTGTGCTGAAATATGCTTCATACTATTTCTTTCAGAACACTGACCCCATCAGGAGAGAGAAAACAGCATACAATACAAACAGTATGTACTGACCACCTATACAATGAATAAAAATATTTTCCTATTTCATTATATTACAGTACAAAACAAGATTTTACAATACAGCATGGCAATTGTGTGTAACATCACTTAGGAATTAATTACAGCATGTTAATGACATTTGGTTTTGTATAAGTGGATGGAACACGGAATTTACTAAATAGTTTTCATTACTCTGGCTGTATTTATTAAATTTATAATATTACTACAGTAAACCCCCTGTATTCACGGGGGGTTAGGGACGAGAACCTACCGCGTATAGTGCGAATCTGCGAATACTTGTAACCCCCCACGCCACCCCATTAAAGTGCTTATAAGTAACTATTTTGAAGGTTAAATCCAACTATCATCCTTAGCTGTACAGTCTGGAGAATTGTGAGGATGATATGACTGCACAGCAAAGCAGAGAAGTTACATGTCGTCTGGGGGACCCTCCTCCCCTTCCTCTGACATTTTAGGGGTAAAACAAAAGCAAAATCACAAAGTACGTAAAACTACTGAACTAGTCAGGTCTATGGCTCCGCAAAAGTGGTTGAGCTTGGTTGTGCTTTCGCACTGCGTTATGTATCAACCAATGAGAGCCTGCCTTGTACCGCCATCCGAAGTAGTAGTAGGAGTTGGGATATTTTGAAACAGCTCATGGAAACCCTCAAATAATGAATACATATGTTCTACGGAACAAACGCGAATGTGTGAATTTTGCTGAACCGCGGGGGTTCACTGTATTACTTTTTCAACATCAGTACTTATAGCTTAAAATTTAAATCTATTATTTAAATCTATCACAGATTTTTAAATATATCAGAAAACTGTATAATGCAAAAATACACAAAGGAAATAAAAAAATTAATTAAATGTTTTTTGTTTTACATTTAAATAATAGCACAAATGTTCAGAAAATTAAAAACAAGATTACAAATTTGAATACTGTTTTTTGACAAGTGCCAATCTTGAGTGGCTTATTTGATAATTTTTTTGCCTCAAGATTTAAACAAAAATTCTGACTTCAAATATTGGTAAAACCTGTATACCTATGTGCCAACCTCAGGGTGTATCTGAAATAAATTCGATTCCGAGTGTGAACAAATTTGAACGGCCTTCTGTAACCACTTAAGTTCGAATTCCGAGGTTCTGCTGTAACAGGGTTGGAAAAGTGATCACTCCCTTAATTAACTTCATAGAGCCACCTTTTTTTTTTTTAAAAGGTGGCTGCACCATAATGGCAGCGGCCCCTTCAACTCTCTCTTGGCTTGAGGAAATGCAATTTCGTTCAGCTATGCACTGTATATTTTGAATGACAATAAATCTAATTCATTCATTCATTCATTCATTCATTCATTTGCTTAAATTATAGCCATCATTGTGTTTGATAAATGATCCTATAGTTCAGAGTAACTATTATCAACTTACCCAGATATAACCAATCACCTTCCACTAGACCACTTTGCCCCACCTGACATCAATTTCAGTGGTTTTGATTACCTCATAATATAACCGGCAATTCCTTGAGGATTCCACTACAAGTGCATAACCATAGGAAAACTTTAGTACCCAGTGGTTACTCAGAGCTCAAGAGACACAGCAGTGATTCATTTATGTGTTGACGTTCTTCACAGATGTTAGAATTATAACCCCAATTCCAATGAACTTGGGACATTGTGTAAAACATAAAAAAACAGAATACAATGATCTGCAAATCCTTTTCAACCCATATTTAATTGAATACACTACAAAGACAAAATATGTAATGTTCAAACATATAAACTTTATTGCAAATATTTACTCATTTCGAATTTGATGCCTGCAACACGTTCCAAAAAGTTGGGACGGTGGAAATTTATGGCTAGTAATAAGATTAAAAACTATATAATGATGTGGTTTCAAACAGGTGATTATGATCATGATTTAGTACAAAAAGCAGCATCCAAGAAAGGCTGAGACTTTGAAAAGCTGGAGATGGAAAAGGCAAAGGAAATGTGTGAGAAAATTATTGAAATGTTTAAAAACAATGTTCCTCAGAGAAAAAATTGAGAGGAACTTGCATATCCCTCCCTCTACAGTGCATAATAACATTAAACAATCAAAGGAATCTTGAGGAAATAAAGTGCATAAAGGACAAAGGCACGAGCTTAAGCTGAATTCTGTGATCTTCAATCTCTCAGAAAGCACTGCATCAAGAACCACCATGCAATAAAAGCTGATAGAACCACATGGGTAAGGGATTACTTTATCAAACCTTTGTCAAGCACTACTGTAACGAGGAAGCTGCTTCTGTGTTTGAAAGCAGTCTTCCTCGTGGGATCTTTAGGCGGCCGCGCCGCGATTAGCGGGTGTTTATTGCCATCTAGCGGTGTGGTGCTGATGCACGCCTAATTAAGAGCCGCTGTGCTTAGGCTTTATAAGGCAGAGGCAGGTATTGGAGCAACGAGCTGGCATTGTAGCGATTGAGCTCTGCATGGGAAGGATCGCACAGCGGAGCTAGAAGGTGCACAGTACTAATCCTGATTATCTTTGGGTTTTAGATCCTGTATCTGTGAACTGAGGCATGTCCTATCACTGGAAGCCCAGACGGAGTTAGGGGTGAAGGTACCACCCGCCCTTCATAGAGGGTGGGTGGAGTACGGGCCAGGGGCCTTGGGGCCTTGTCCTAGATCCAACCCATCTGCCCCTCTTCTGGTTGTTCGGCAGGGCCCGCTAACGACCAATGGACGTGTCCTCGAGGTCCAGTGCACCCTAGCTTCCATCGATCCCGGGGGTCAGCCGGTTAGGCTGTTTAGTTATTCCTGGTTTCGGTTATTCTTTGGTTCTGTTCTGATTATGTTAATAAATATATGTTTATTTTATGCTGTCCTGCGCTTGGGTCTTCATTTATCACATCTAAATCCCCCACATGTGACAACTACAATGTGGAGTTACATTCACAAATGCCACTTAAAACTTTACTGTGCAAAAAAGAAGCCTAATGTGGCTTATAATAATGGATAATGGAATCAGTATTCCACATCTTTTTTTTTTTTTTTTGAAAAAATGGATGCCATGTGCTCCAGACCAAAGTTGAAAAGCACCATCCAGATTGTTATCTGTAACAAGTCCAAATATCAGGGTCTGTTATAGCATGGGGTTTGGTCAAGGCCCTTAGCAAAGGTCATTTACACTTATGTGATGGCAGCATTAATGCAGAAAAGCACATTGAGATTTTAGAGCAACATAAGCATTCAAGATAAGATCTTTAACAGGAACACCCATGCCTTTTTCAACAATGCAACACAAACCAAATCAGCAAAATCCTGCACAAAATATGCACAGTCTTTCTTTGGAGAACATTGTTTTATACATTTCAATAATTTACTCACTCATTACCTTTGCCATCGCCATCTCCTGCTCTTCAAAGTCTCAGCCTTTCTTAGGTGCTGCTTTTGTCCCAAATCATAATCATAATCACCTGTTGACATCAATTGCTTGAAATCACATGATAATATAGTTTTTAATATAGGTATGTTTGAACATTAAATATCTTGTCTCTGTAGTGTATTCAATTAAATATGAGTTGAAAAGGATTTGCAAATCATAGTATTCTGTTTTATTTGTTTTACACAATATTGCAACTTCATTCTTATTGGGGTTGTGGTTAAAAATGAGTCATTTTACATTTGAGAATAAAGGAGCCAATCTAAAACATCTCATGTGGCTCACGGGTATGATCCTGAGTTCAAACCTTGCCTTGGCTTAAAACCAATAAAATTCTCAATATACAATCACTGAACTGGACTGAAATCCAAATGATGTTTGCCAAAAACCAAACAAACCGCACCACCAAAGATGCACCTTGCCTACTATGAAGCATGGTGGTGGAAACAATATGTTGTGGAGATGTTTTACATCAATAGGGACTGTTCAGGATTAAAAGGAACTGGTTGCTGCCAAGTAAACCTAAATTGAAGGTAAAAATCAAAGGTAAAATCAAAGTAGTGGCTTAAGGATAGTAAGGTGAATGTCATTGAGTGGCCAAATCAGAACCCTCACCTAAATCTGTGGATGGACATGAAGAGAGCAGGTCCACTTCTGCTCACAACAGACTGAACTTGAACATTTCTGCCAGTTTTCTCCATTTTTCTTCCAGACTGACGTATTGATATTTTAGATTTTCCTTTTTAAAATGATGGTAATTGTCTGTTTCATGTTACTTGAATGGAATAATGTGTAATTGCGTGTCATTTGTTTTAATCGGTTTGGATCTCAGGCTGTAAGGCAAACAAACTCTTTTAAATGGATACGACGACTTTCTATAAGCATCGAATCTGACAAACTGAAAGCAGATAAAATTTTAAAGCATACAGTCGTTTAAACTGTTTTTCCCTCCCAACAGATTCACTCATGCTCAATTGCAAACCCTGTATCTTGTATTTGTATAGGTGTGATTTTTGTGTGAGCAATTGTCAGGGTGAATTCCTTGCGTGTGAAAACATGCTTAGCTAATAAACCTATTGGTACTGTACAGACAAGACAAAATATTTCCACATGATTTAATGGGGTTAAACATTCCAGCTATTGCCTCTGCATAGTTTATTGGTGAACTATCTGACAGCCTGCCTGTCTCCTTAAACAAAGGAGAATCTCAAACTGCAGATCTTTCCAAGCTGAAAGTGATTCATTGTTGAATATGAGGTCACTTACAGTTAGCCTTCCTGTGTGAGTGCTCATTTAGAGGTCAGAGGCAAAAGTCCACTGAAAACTGCCTTTCAGCTAACAGTCAATAGCACTGTTGTGTCTCCTAAAGCGCTATGACTATTTTACCTTGCTTTATTACCCACACTTTATTGGGGCTCCTTTCTCAGCATATGTCGCTCTGAATGAGTGTCATCCTTGCAGTTGGGTGGTCCATGTTCTATGTGACCTTCATGTGACCCTTAAGTTTGTCCCACACAGAGCAGTGGGATGTCCATAATGAACTCTCAGCTCAGTAGGGGATGCCGGGTCACTGCACTTACGCAGAACACTTCACACTAGATTGTCTCTTAATTAAAGCATGATGAGCAACACCACCGTCATTATAATTATGAACTATCACACATTTGAGTGCAATAAATTTTTTGAGGAGAATTTACCAATTAATTCTCCTCAAAAGGGACTGCACTAACGTAAGATAATCCAATAAACAAAGGAAACAGAATTAACAAGGTACTTTTTACTAGATCTATATAGTTTTGAAGACCTCATCATCACCATCAGTAATAAAAGCAGAAAATAGTTAGCCCACCAACGTAGTACCTTGTTTTTCAGTGCTGGTGGTACCTTCCACTATTGGTGTCTGAGGAAGAGAAGACTGGATGGGGGAAATCATCCTCTATGTGGTCCAACACCAACAACTATGATTGCGCCCTGTGTCCTCCAGGATAGACTCTGGATTTACAAACTATTCTTCATCTTTTTCTTTCAGCTTTTCCCTTTTCAGGGGTCTCCACAACGAGTCATCCTCCTCCATCTCACTCTGTCCTCTGCACCCTCTGTCCTCACACCAACTACTTCCATGTCCTTTATAACTACATCCAAATATTTCCTCCTTGGCCTTCCTCTTCATCTTTTTTCCTGGCAACTGCATTTCTAACATCCTTCTACCAATATACCCACTGTCCCTCCT
>JAVSBU010157329.1:0-12596 GCA_033118015.1 Loricariichthys derbyi
AGTATTGATCACATTGATAAGTTAAAGGTCTTAGAAACCCGTGTATCAAATATAATACAAATGGTCTTATAGGGTTAGGTATTTGTCAGTCATGTTTTCATCCTGTGTGTTAAAGTTAGTGACTACTGGACTTGGCCATAACACATATTTAAAGACTGCATATCATAACCAATGAGTCCATAAGCCTACAATATATCCAAGCCTTGCTTTTCCCTCACATAAGAGCTTGTTACACCCCTGATTGTATTTTGTCATTGTTTTGTTTTCAGAAATGGTTCATCGCCACCCGAATGTTTCAATGCGACACTGGACGGAAAAATGTTTACGTTTCGTGTTAGGAACCTTTACTCAGTTTATAATCTTCAGGTTTACTCTGAAAGAGGTGAAACCGAACTGAAAGATATTGATTTAAAACAAAAGGGTACGTCCAAGTGCTCATCGATTTAAGCTGTACCCACTAATCCAGTGACTGTTTGTTAAAAAACTGTTTTACCTTACAGTTAAAATTGATGCTCCGTGGATAGCAAACATTACGTACGCTAACAATGAAGCGGTGATCTACATCGAACACAATCATCCCTTTGTCAGTCATCCTGAATTCCAAGTGAAAATCTGGGGAGACAGCAGCAAATACAGAGAGGTTACATTTTCATTTGTCCATATTAAACTCAAAATTCACAGCATGTCCCAGAAGTCCAGAAAAATGTAAATTGACATTGTATCTACAGAACTTGCTCAAATATGTCCAGAGAAATTTAGCCATTTTATCCAATTAACAAACACACTTTTAATGATGTCAGGAGTAAAATACAGTGTTGGTGCAAATATTCAATGTATAGAAAATTATACACTAGCGATTAGAAAACGCTGGATCTATGAGACACCCTATAAACATACATTAACCCTAAAATGCTAGACTTGGCTTATGGGAGAGCCTTTATAAAATATGTATTAACCCTATGATGCTGGACTTCTGAAACACCCTATATGAATATACTGTATAATAACTTATGGGTACCCCTGTACATTAACCCTGTGATGCTGGACCTTAACAGGTGGTGAATGTAAAGTTCAGGACGTTGCAAATAGGAGGAGACAGGCTAACAGAAGGCGAGATATATAACGTAAGTGTAAGAGCCAAACCGGTGGAGTATTTCGATGGTCAGTGGTCCAAGTGGAGCTCAGTCAGCAGTTTCAAGGTGGACAAAAAACCAAAGGTGGATTCAGGTAAGTTCACATGAGTACTGGATTAAATAGGTATGAAAATAAATGAATGACTGTCAGTGTTTAAGCAATAGCTAGTACAATAATCTTACAGATGCTGAGAGTCTACTTTTCTACGGCCTTCTCTTCGGGTTTCCTATTGTGCTGATTATCGTTGGCTTCTGCATCTCACACTGGTGGAAGGAGTGAGTTTTTTTCAACTCGAGTTCACAAATGATGATTCACCTTGGCAAGCAGAATTGTTTATACAATTATTAACTCATTGTTCCTCTAGGATACAAGCCTGTCTATTTCCTGCCATTCCACACCCAAAGGCCACTCTCGCTCAAATCCACAGGGAGAAGGTAACTAAGGACAAGAACAAAACTCTGGAAAAGAGTACAGTGAGGATCAAAAGTCGTGGTTCACTAGTGAAAACGTTTTGCATTTTTCTGCAGTTATCTCTCATTTAATACAATGTTTTCATTATAAATCATATACAGTGTATCTAATGGGATTGAAAATTCCCATTAACTTCATATTAATTCGTATTCATGTTCTCGCTTTTGCACTTGAGCAGACATGGACATCTTGTGATGTTAGTGAACTATTGATCTTGCCTTCAAGTGCCCCCATAAGTGCTTGATAGAGTTTAGATCAGATAACTGTGAAGAAAGGTCCATGACAGTCAGTACTTTCAATGCTTTGAGGTGTGTTTTGGATCATTATCCTGTAGCAGTATGAATGCTTCTCCTCAAAGATTTAAAAGAACATTTTCACTAGTGTTCTCAGACATTTGGCCTTCTGCACTGTACTTCAGAATAAGCCATTTCTGTGACACAGAAGAGATGCACAGTGATTACAAATATACATTAGATATACAGTGATCATAACATTATGACCACCTCCTTGTCCATTTTATCAGCTCCACTTACCACATAGCTGCACTTTGTAGTTCTCCAATTACAGACAGCACTCCATATGTTGCTCTTCATCAGGTCAGGACCCCCACAGGACCAGCACTGATCAGGTACTATTAGGGTAGTGGATCATTCTCAGCACTGCAGTGACACTGATGTGGTGTTGGTGTGTCAGTGAGTGTAAAGAAGGTGGTCATAATGATATGCCTGATCAGTGAATGTGAATTTACCCATAAAATCCAAGTGATCTTCCATAAATTTGTTCCAGCATTCACCTGTGAGTTTCAGCCCAGAAACCTTAAAGGACATCAATATCCACCCGGTGGATTACATTGAGGAGAAGCCCCTCACTCTGGAGTGTGAGGATTATGGTGACTTCCCTCGTCGCCTTTCTCTTTATGAAAAGGAGGACGATGATGCGCAAAGGTTCGAGGCTGAGATCTCCCACCTGAAAATTAAGCTGCTGGATGAGTGCACATCTGCTGAGGAGATGCAGAATAATGCTGGCTGCCAGAATGTAACAGCCATCCATGGACACGTTAAAGATGAGTCATACGTTACCACCTCAAGCCTCTACAAGACACAGTGAGCTGAGGGGGCAGAAAAAATGGAGTAAAAAAAGGTAGAAGTCACATTGATAGCTGCTCATTTTGTAGTTTCTCCATTGATGTCACCAATTCTAATTAGGTTTGTGGATATTAGGTATATAGCTACAAGTAGAAATCTGGAAACTCTTTGGAATGACTAGGATTTGTGCATTGATTACTTGTTTAAAAAAAAAAAAAGGTCTCCAAATTCTCCAGGTCACAATAATAGACAAAACACATTCTACCTAAAATAAGTGCCTTCAAATCTGGCTGACCAGATGATGACGGCACTGCAAGAGCAACTCTTAACAAACCCTGCGATGGACTACAGTGTGTGTGTGCTTGTCTAGAAACTGCAAATCTGGAGCCTCCCATGACCCTGACCGGGATACGCGGGGTTAAAATTAGGAAAACAATGACTTTGATGAAAACCAATGTAGTTCAGAAATCCAGGTAATTCTACAGATTCCACAACCAGTTTTTGCAACTGTAATTGACAGTTCTTCATTACAAATGAAGAGATGCATGAAAACGTGTTACCTAACCCGGTAGCACTTGCTGCTAACCTCCGAATGTTTTTAGACAACCGGGACTTGATTTTATAATGTTCTACATTTATTAACCATTCACACCCCAGTCAGTCTTTAAAAGGAGACGACACACCAATTTGCACAGACTTTTGCAACTTCATTGTTTTCATTGGTCAGTGTTGACCATTGGCGCTGTATAAACATTGATGCATCTTGCAGCCATTGATATACTAAGATCCCAAATAGATGACAGATTTACTTGTGTAGTCTAATACATTGCGTGGTTAGTGTACAGTTCGTAGGCAGTTTGTGTAAAAGCCAGCACACAAAAAGAAAACCACTAAGAGAACAGAATTCATATTTAAATTAGTTTTTACATAAATTAGTTGGGCTCTCAGGAAACTAAGCAGTACATGAGGAAAATAATGAAGGTAATCAATATACCAATTTTGGCCTGTAATATTTTGGAAAAAGTGGCACAGTTTCAAACAAAATTCTTCATACCGTAACTTACCACACTAAATCACCGGTTCTAGAAAGTTACTCAGGAAAAAGTCCCTCACCAATGACTAATTACTTCTTTCAAAATGTAATAGTAATTAGTCATTACCTGCTGGAAAAAAGTTACTCATTATTTCTAAGTTACTAAAAAGTCTCTCAAAAGAGTACAACAATCAATAATAGCCTTTAAAGCTTTATTTAAGAAAAAAAAACATGCTCAAAATCAAATCATTGGTTGTGTGCAGTGTTTTTGACTTTTGTTTTCCTGAGGCAGTTGCACAAAATCAGCCAGCAGATGTCACTAATGTGTCGCTGAACTGCTTTTGAATTGAATCATTGAACTGATTCTAATTTGATTTTCCATTTAAAAATGTTAGTAACCCAGGTTTTTTTTAAACAAATCAAACTCAATGATTACAATCATTTGTACACATCTATATTACTATGATACAGAAAAAATTCGAGTACTGTAATCCGTTACTTTATATTGTGTAAACAATAACATTGATTTAAATTTTTAAAAATGGAATAGCCTACAATTCCCACAGAGATACTGGTGTAGTATGATGTAGATGATAACTGTAGCCATGGTATACAAACATAAATACGCATAATTGTTACTGTGGTAGCCTAGCATTTAAGGTTTGGACTATGGACCAGAAGGTTCAGGGTTCAAATCCCACCTCTGCCAAGATGCCACTGTTGGGTCCTTGAGCAAGGCCCTTAACATACAATTGCTTAGATTGTAAGAATGTATGAATTGTAAGGGTGTGTGCTAAATGACATAAATATAATTCACTCTGGAAGTAGCAGGATGGTGCAAGTAATTAGCAATGTTGCCTCCTAGCTCCAGATATCCTCAGTTTGATTCTCGGTTCGGATGGCACCGGTGTTGGATTTGCATGTAGCCTACTTACTGAAATTTCAGTGACATTCCTTGGGTCAACTGATCTTGTGTAAGTGTTTTGTACAGAGTAAATCAGCCACTAACCACACATTTTGCAGACTGCTTGCTGGAAATAATAAACAAGAAAATGTTTTTGGGATCTTAGTAAAGTAGAGCCGTAGTGTGGCATCACTTCTGAAAATATTAGTTATCTAGCTTATATAGCAGTAGCACCAATAAATGTCTTATTTCAGTTTTTTAAACGTATGAAATCTCTTTTAAATGTTTATGTAGCTGTTTCCAGCAAAGTTGCATCTGTTCTCTAATTGAAGAGAATGAATTCAGCCTCATTAAGCTTAAGCTATGTTTACTCAGTAGCTTGTAGTAGCCTATATTGCTAATTAGCTTTAGCCAACCAACTTGCCCCAGCACTGCCTGTTAAGTATTATTTCAAGTGAATAATTCACAGAGCAAACAAATCCTTTTAAATATAAGTAGTTCTGAACCTAGAAAGAAAATGTAAAATAAAAAACTTAGTCTCTTGTAGTTCCTGGCCAGTTGATGCTAGCAAAATGCACAGGTAAAACTACACACACATACCACTTTACAAAGGACAACCTGAGAGTCTCTACATGTGCAATGTATAAAAAGCAAAGCGTTTCAATGATAGGTGATCAGTTATTCTGTTTTTAATTGTATCAAGGTAGCTAGGTATTTAAAATACCGATGTGTTGGAAACACGATGTATGCTAGTCTTTTAGCAGGATGTAGCTTGGCAAATGTTGTTGGTATGGCACTTCGGTCAGGAATCCATAAAAACAGGCAAGGAAACGTTAACAAAGACTGGAAGTACCTTATTATTTAACTGCAGTCATTTTTCAGATGATGATGGCTAATCTGCTTGCTTGCTTTTTATACACGTTGCAGATGTGGAAAACATGGAAATTGGAGTTGAATAGGTCAACCTTTGAACCTACTGAAACATAACCGTTGAAATAGGACAACGTCAGGTATTTCATTACGATGTTCCGGCTAAATGTTGTGCATGTTGGAGCAAATCACTGGGCTTCATGCAGCATGGCAAACATGCATTTCCACAGCACGCTGACTATTGACTTGTGTAAATCAATCATTCCTATCGCAAATATTGCTCACCAGTAGCCTTATAGTCATCACAGTGATGGCTGACAATAATACAGAATCTGCTGCTAGCTTTCAAACACTCGGTCACTTTTACAGAATTGTGTGGCGATGCTGAACATTATAAAGCATTTCCACAGGTTCTACTTTGGTTCAGTAAATCAGATGGATGTGTTCTCGCACAGTTGCACTCAGACTGAACATTTTACGAGCATTTCTGTTTTGTACAATTTTTATACGCTTGGAGTTTTTGGCGTTATGGCATTATGTAATGTAAATAACATGTTTTTTAAACATGCATGGGTCAGTGACAAGTTTATTACTAACTATGTAATGGGTGTCAAATGGTAACAAATGCTGGACTCACCATGGCCCTGACCAGAAAGAACGAGTTTAAAACATGCAAAAATATGTATATTAGTGATGTTAGTATTATTGGTTTCATAGCCTGTAGATGGTCTGAATTTCCAAACAGGTTAACCAACCAGAAAATATTAACCAGCAAATCACCCGGAGGTCAAACCACCAGTACCATGCCCTAAATGACAGTTTTCATTTTATGTGGAAGAGCTAAATGCCTTGTCACTGCACCGCAACTGTCACTCTGGCTCTTTTTTTGAAAGCACACCAAAATAAAAGTCCTTCTATCAATTCTGTTGCTTGAAACTAGTGCCAAAGATTTTTCTGTGGTTCATTTTCAGTCATTTATGCATGGTCATATAACAGAATAATAAGTATATTACAGAATAATCTGATCCAGGGCCTGTATTTGTGCTATTTTAATGCAAAATAATGTCACTGACCCTTATGCATTCAATCCTATATCACAGCTTAATAAGAGACATACCAGAATGAAACTATCATTGTATCATTATTTTATGCATTTAGTAATCAATCTGTAATCCATATGACATATACTGCTGCATTTGTTACAAATTTTGCACATCAGAAATAAATCTTAAACACTCTGAATAAATGCTTTTGTTTTTATTTATACACAGAGACAATTAAGGGGTTCTTCTGTAATCAGTTACAGTTTGTTTGACTACATTTTCTCTTTATAACCCTGCCATGCACACCACTGCTGTTCAGTGTTCTTCTAACCAATGGGAGAGATGCCTTCATTTGCTTAGAAGTTACTCTGAGGTCCTTTTTGTGACCTCACCAACTATTACACGCCTTGCTCTCGGAGTGATTGTTGTTGCTCTCTCACTCCGTCTTCTTACCTCTACCTACACTTTTCATTTTTGTAATCTTTGTTTATCCAAACTAAAAGAAACATGACCTTATATAATTTAGAATACTGTTTCAAACATACAGGAACAAGGTAACTAGGTATTCCCCCAAATAAAAAAAAGGAACTAGGCTCTAACTATTGTACTGTAATCTTTTAAAAAAGATTGAGATACGTTGCGATAATGGGATTTAAGTGCATAAAATTAGACAGAGCTCATGTTTTGTTTAATTTTATTTTAAAATGCCCTGTGGAAGCTTGATCTCTGATGACACATTAACGGTATTTGCGTGTTACATTATCCCACTGTAAACCTAAGCAAGCAATCATGGGACTGAAAACAGAAGCATCACAACATACTGGAACGTTTTGTGTGCACCTGCAGTGAAAGTCAAAGTTTGGAAACTGGAGGTTGTTACTCACAAAATGTACACAATTAAATTCTAATTAGTATTTAACAGTTATATATAACATTCAATTAAATCTGACATTATAAATATTGGGAAGGCAAAACAATTATAGTCGCCATGCAGTCTTCATCATCAAAATGAAATAGGCATCGCTGTCGATAGACGCACTCACGCCGCTGTAGTAGTTGTGAAACTCCTCTTTAGTGACCTGTGGACAGCAGGGTGTAAGAAGTTAACGTGACTCTTCCCACTGATATTTAGCGGCCATTTCCATCACCACCACTTGAAAGGACAAACGGACAGAAAAGTGAACCTGAGCAGCAAAGATTGCGTTAATGATTCTTGCTGTGTGCAATAAATTAAAGATGCATTTCTCGTTTTAGGACTCAAGCAGGTGCAAAGACAAAAAAACAGCCTAATAGAGAGACAGAGAGACTCTTGCTCTAGCAGGCTCACCACATCACCTGCTTATACAGATAACGCAGATTGAGAGATTGGGTAGCAGGCGAGCATCGTTCACAGCCCTGCTTGTCTGTGCTGAGAAATACTGTGAGAAGTTTGAACTACTTTTGTAATGTCAGAATAGCAAAACCCAACAGAGGATCCAAAGCCAGCAAGAAAAACAAGCATGTCAAGCAGTTACAGGAATCACCGAAATGGATACATCCTGATTCCAATCATACCAATCTCCTTCAAACTTTTTTCCTGATTCATTCCTTTTCCATACTTATATTTTATTAAGAGTGGAGCACAGGGCTAGCCCTTGAACCAGAGGACTTGGGAGATTCTGGGAAGGTACAATACAAACACACACAAATAGACATTCAGAAGAAACCCTAATCTAACCCTAATTTTTTTTTTGGTCCGGGAAAGCAACATGCAGTCTGGGACTCTGCCAAGAGACTAACCATTCTGTTTTTCACTGCACTGTGTGTGTCAGTCAGGATTTATGGACCCTTTTTCTTGACACTAAGTACAAGGTATTAATAACGAGAATGTATGAATAGGTGAATGTGTGTTCCAACTTGCCAGAAGCTCCTAAGTCTCCAGTGCTCCTCAGGTCAGGGGTGCCTCTAGGACAGTGAGAATAGTTTCTTTTCATATCCTTCTTACCCATCCCCACTAATGTTTCCAATTGTTCTGACTCTACTTTAGTCCATGTCTAAAAGATCAAAGAAACTGATTGACAGGAGATTTTGGCTTGATAGAATCAGGCTGATCAGGAATTTGTCTTATTCTGATTTGTGCTGATTTGAGCCCACTGATTTTAGGACTCTGAAGCATGACTTTACCCTGAGACAAAGGTTTGACGATGTTATAGCTTCCAGGCATTTTTCATCATTACTATAAAATAGATGTCTGTGTCAATGGAGGCGCTCACGCCAGCGTAGTAATTCATAAACTCTTCTTTTGTGACCTGACGCATGAAAGCAGTGGGAATTAAACAGAGGTCATTAGGTATCAGTCAACTTTAGAACGCAACACACACAACATCCACTATACGGTCTGTAAGATTCAAACACCATATTATATACTGTATTTAGCAAAGTTAATGTCTCTTCCAACCTGATATGTGGTTTAAGTAGGTTAATAGCCTTATTATGGAAGTAATCTGCAGTAGAACTGGGGCCTTCTACATTCTAGCATGCACAAGTTAAGCAAACGAGATTTGGCGGCCTCTGGTGATCAAAGAGTTGAATTGCATGCACAATGACAGTAACCGTTGAACTTTATAGACAAAAATTTGTGGACACCCAAAAAAATTACAAACAAAGCATGGATATTATTATGGGCTACTAAGGCCCCCAAACTTTGCAGATACAACAGACTGTTATTTGAGAAGAGTTTCCCCTTGTTTTTGGAACATGACTGTGAGGTCGGCTTCTGATGTTAGACATTTGATGGAGTTAAGTTTCTTAGAAAGTTGAACTCATTGGAAGTGAAAACCTATGAATGTGTCATACTGAGAGGTACTGGTGTATCATTACAGCTTTTGTCTATACAGTGCATGTTCACTTTGTAGTATATATATATGAACACATATATTCTAAATGTGGTAAAAGATACAGTACTGTGCAAAAGTCTTAGGCCACCATAAAAGTTGTTGTTTTAGTAATGGTATAATGTCCATATATAACATTGTTTGAATTAATTACTCCATTATACTTTTTTCCATTAATCTTATTTTCAATCTTTGTGAGCTATAGCACATTTTCACCCTGCTCCCTTTTTGAAAAAGTGGTTTCTTTGCTGCTACCATTCCAAAAAGACCATTCCTGATCAAGCTTCTTCAAACTGTGGAAGGGTCAACGTAGCATCCTGATTAAATTAGCAGATGCTGATATTGCTCAAGTGTAAGGGGAGCTCACACTAAATACTGAAAAGAATGGAAGATACGGACTAACTACCTTCAGTTCACCCCATAATCTCATTTGCTAGCTAATCCACTGATTAAATGCATGACCTAACTCTATTAGCATACCTTTCCATCCTTTTCATAAGGTGAGTCGAAGCTATCCAAGAATTTGCGGAAGATCTGCTCTTCGGTCCATTCCCCGTTCTGGTATTTGGGATGATGTTTGACGTTGTACACACCTCTCAGATCCTCTACAGTGATAACTCCATCACCTGTCTTATCCAGCTTCCTGAACGCCTGCATGATCACCTCCTTCCTCGCGTTGGACATGGGCGGCTAATGTCACAAGCCCAAATGTTAGCATTCTCACCAGAGAGCTAAATGAGGTCTGATATGTTGAACAGAACAGAGGGTTTACCCTGAGTGTGAAGAGAAACTCGTCAAAGTCGATCTGTCCACTACCATCTCTGTCAAACTGCTTAAAGAGGGCCATGGCTTCATCCTTCTCCATCATCACACCATAATCACTCAGACCCTTCATGAATTCATTTAGGGTCAACGTCCGGTTGTCATCATCATCCATGATGCGGAAGACTCTGACACAGTAGAGGTTAGAGTAAAACTGGGCACTGAGCAAGAACCTTAACCTACAATTGCTTGGATTGTAACAGTTGTAATTGCTAAGATGATATCAACTGTATGTCTCCATGGATAAGGATGTCTGCTAAATGCACAGTGTAAAGAAATTGAGACATGATTTTCTAAATTTTGAATAAATAAAAATCTGAAAAGTGTGATGTGCATTTGTATTCAGCCTCCCCGAGTCAATACCTTGTACGACCACCTTTAGTTGCAATTACAGCTGCAAGTTTTTTGGAAATCGTCTTTAGCAGCTTTGCACGGCTACAGACTGAAATGTTTGCAAAATAGCTTAAGCTCAGTCAGATTGGATGGAGAGCGACTGTGAGCAGCAATTTTCAAGTCTTGCCACAGATTCTCAATGGAATTTAGGCCTGGATTTTGACTGGGCCATTCTAACACATGAACATGCTCTGGCTGTATGTTTAGGGTCGTTGTCCTGCTGGATGGTGAACCTTTGCTCTAGTCTCAAGTCTTTTGCAGCCTCTAACAGGATTTTCCTCCAGGATTTCCCTGTATTTGGCTCCATCCATCTTCCCATCAACTTTAACCAGCTTTCCTGTCCCTGCTGAAGAAAATCATCCCTACAGCACAATGCTGCTACCACCAAGTTTGGATACTTTTGATAAACTAACCCTGAATTACACTTCTCCACAACTTTTTTGCTGACCTGTATTGTGTTTCTTGGTTTTCATACTGCTTTTTGATCACTAATCTTCTCTAACAAACCTCTGAGGTCTTCACAAAACAGCTGTAGTTATACTGAGAATAAATTACACACAGGACTCCTAACTAATAAAGTGAATTCTGAATTTTATATAGGGGTATCAGAATACACGTAGCTGAAGACAAACGCACGCCACACTTTTCAGATTTTTAAAATAATCCTTTGAGGTTATAATAATCCTTTAATCTTTCAGTCATATCATTATTTTGTTTCCCCCCCTCATTATTAGCACTAAACTGCGTCAATTTAATTCTCTTAAAATGTGATTTTATTTCTCACAGTCTATAGTTTGGATACTCCTGTAATAAAGACTGTATGCTCACCTGCCAATACCTTTAATACCTGCTGATCCTCGGCTTAAACACTGCAGGCGGAGACGTTCCACCGGATCCATGCAATCCTTCAGCTGCTTCTTAGCATTTATTGACATCTCCCGATCGTGCCGTTCCGTGCCTGCCATTGCACTCCCTACATCACACATTTACACTAGAGATTTACATGTATACACAATATATAAATAAATAAATAAATAATAAATTAATTTTTACAACCCCAATGAACTTAGGAGGTTTTGTAAAACATAAATAAAAACGGAATAAGATGATTTGCAAATCCTTTTCAACTTATATTCAATTGAATAAACTACAAAGACAAGATATGTAATGTTCAAATGGATAAACTTTATTGTTTTGTTGTTGTTTTTTTTGACAAATATTCATACTTTTCTAATTTGATGCAGCATGTTACAAAAAAGTTGGAACGGTGGCAATTTAGGGCTAATAATAAGTTTAAAATCTATATGATGATGTGATTTTAAACAGGTGCTCATGATCATGATTTGGTGCAAAAGCAGCATCCAAGAAAGGCTGAGACTTTGAAGAGCAAGAGATGGAAATGACAAACGAAATGTGTGAGTTAATTATTGGAATGTTTAAAAAACAATGTACCTTAAAGAAATACCGAAGGAATTTACACATTTCAGTCATAACTTTTCCTGATCTGGTTTGTTTTGCATTATCTTGTTGAAAAAGGAGATCTCATCATGAATGCATATGTTGCTCTAAAATCTCAGTCAGTGTGCTTTTCGGGATTAATGTTGCCATCACATAAGTGTAAATGACCTTTTCCAAGGGCAATGGCAAAACAATAAGCGCTATAATACAAATAACAGACAGACAGACAGACAAATAGATAGATAGATCGATCTATGAATGTCTTAGGCCCCTTTTACACATAGCAGGTAAGAGCTCCCAGAAGCGTCCTGGAAGAGTTTTTCGCTGTCTTAGGGATCAAACAATGTTGTTAACGCCGGCGCTAGGGGGCGTGGTTAAGTTCCGGCTTCACCGGGAATCATGGAAAAAATTATTCAACGTGTTGAATAATTCCGGGAGCGCTCCCGGAGAAGACGTGTGACGGCGTCTGATACTTTTTAATCGCCGTTTCATCCTTTCCCTTCCTGTAGT
>JAVSBU010157857.1:0-12593 GCA_033118015.1 Loricariichthys derbyi
GCTAATCATTATCATTAATAAACTAGCTACTGCTAATCATTATTATTAATGAACTAGCTACTGCTAACATTATCATTAATAAACTAGCTACTGCTAATCATTATCATTAATAAACTAGCTACTGCTAACCATTATCACTATTAAACTAGCTATTGCTAATCACAATATTTATTAAACTAGCTACTGCTAATCATTTTCATTAATAAACTCTACTGCTAATCATTATCATTATTAAATTAGCTACTGATAATCATTTTCATTTATAAACTAGCTACTGCTAATCATTATCATTAATAAACTCTACTGCTAATCATTATCATTATTAAACTAGCTACTGCTAATCATTATCATTAATAAACTAGCTACTGCTAATCATTATTATTAATGAACTAGCTACTGCTAACATTATCATTTATAAACTAGCTACTGCTAATCATTATCATTAATAAACTCTACTGCTAATCATTATCATTATTAAATTAGCTACTGATAATCATTATCATTAATAAACTACTGCTGATCATTATCATTAATAAACTGTACTGCTAATCACTATCATTAATAAACTAGCTACTGCTAATCATTACTCACACGCTAAGAGCACTTTAGAAACACCAATTAACCTAACACACGTGTCTTTGGAATGTGGGAGGAAACCACCCAGGCAGATATGGGGAGAACATGCAAAACCCACACAGGTGACACCCCGGTCAGCTTCTCAGATCTGTGAAGATAAAATTGTAAGTCGCTCTGGAAAGGTGTCTGCTAAATGTAATTTTTTATAAATAAATCTTTAACTAGATTGTTGCAGCTCTAAATAATCTTTATCATTAGGCTATGCTTCTCCGTAGTTTCCTTATATAAATGTCTTAACCCCTTAACGTCCTCACCAAGAAAAAAAAACAATGGATTTTTTTTTTTACAATATTTTACTAAATAATTATTAATTATTTATTAAATAAATATTAAATAAATTTTCCATTGCTTCTTTTCTTGGTGAGGACATTAAAGGGTTAAAAAGATATAATGACCCAAAAAGTGCTCTACCAAAAAGTTATAGGACGTTAAAGGGGGTCTTCACTTTTTATTCTGAATCTATTAATCTTCATTCATTCATTGTCTTATCCACTTTATTCTAGTCAGCGTCGCGAGAAAGCCTCAGTGCCAATCCACCCACTAAGGGTACTACTTTAGAAACACCAATTAACCCAAAATTATTTGGATTATGGGAGGAAACCGGAGTACCTGGAGTAAACCCACGGTGAAACGGGGAGAACATGCAAATTCCACGCAGATGGAATCGAACCGGGGATCTCCGAGCCGAGTCTATTACGCGTTATCCTTTATCTGCCTTATATTTAAGTCTAAAATAAATCGCATGGCTGTAAATAGGCGCTGCGTAAAGCTGCGGTTCGCTTTAGGCCGATGGCACGTGAGTGACAGGTATAAGCTCCTCATCAGCATGCCCCCCCCCCCCCCCCCCCCCCTGATTTAACAGCATTGCGCGCCAGTGGGATGGAGTTACTGTTGCAGATCACTTTTGGGCTGAATGCTGCTCCCGCTGCTTCTTTGATGCTCTGTGTTACGCAGAGGCTCGTTTGATCCGCCAAGTAACTTTAGAGAGTTCGTTGGTGTTGCGTCTGCGCGCTGATCAGAACACCCGAGATAGAACGATCGGTCTCAAGCATGAGGTTCTTCTCGCTTCTGCTTCTGTTGCTGGTTGCTGAGGGACTGACCGGAGTCCGGGCCAAGGCTGCGCGGGTCGAACGCTGGGCTAAAGCGGGCTTCCAGTACCTGCAGGTCCACCTGTGCCGTAGGGTCGCTTTACCGGAGAGCGAGTGCCGCAGGTTCGCGCATCTCCACCCCAGTGCAGTCGCCGTTTACGCGTCCGAGCCCAGCGGAGGGAAAGTGCTCACCATCCTCCCGGACTCTCACCCGTCTGGAAAAGCAGGGTTCACGGGGGAGAGCGAGCTGGAGAAAAGCCGGTATTCCGGAGCGAGCGCGCATGACGCAGTGCTGGTGCTGGACCCGAGTCCGGGAGAGAGCTTTGGCCACCCGGTGCTGCTGTTCTACGTGGACTTTACCGTGCCCAAAAAGAAGTGTGCACACATGGAGGGCATTTATTTAGGTAAGTGGATAGTCATGACGCCATGTCAGTCTAGAACCATTCAGTGCACAATAATACTCAGTGCCAAAAAGAACTGCAAAGTTCTATTAACAAATGGGAACCATATGGTCAATAGGTTATGTTTGGTCAGAAAACTTCGGTTCATTGTGACACCAAACAAGAAGATGAAGCAGGCAATTATGTTCTTTTGCAGCAACAGTTAATTAAATACACTGTCTGGCCAAAAAAAGGTCACTAATATTTGATCGGCCCTCCTTCAGCTTTGATTATGGCACGCATTCACTGTGGCATCGTTTCCACAAGCTTCTGCAATGTCACACCATTTATTTTTGTCCAGAATATTACCAGTTTCCCCCCCCAAGATCTTGCTGTGTATTGATGATGGGAGATTTGCACCCACTGCCTTCTCCAGCACATCCCAAAGATTCTCAGGTCTGGACTCTGTGGTGACCAATCCATATGAAAATGATGTCTTCATGCTCTTAGAACCACTCTCTCACAATTTGAGCTCCATGAATCCTGGCATTGGATCATCTTGGAACAAAAAATCATTGATGAAATAATCTGGTGGTTCAGTATATTCAGGTACCAGCTGATCCATATGGACACGGGAGAACATGCAAACTCCACACAGGAAGATTCCAGGGTTGGGATCAAACCAGGCACCTCTGGAGCTAATGCAGTGCTGCTAAAGTTCATTCAATAATTATGAAACATTATTAGCTCATTTTAAAGGTGATATAAATGGTCCTGCCAAGAAAGAGCCATTTCAGGTTCCCCAAAGAGCTTTAGAGTGCATTGTACTAAATAACCATTGAGCTGAGAAGCTTCAATATAATGGGAATTGATCCAACAGAGGAGAAACTTGCATTATAAAAGAAAACAAAAAATAGAGCCCTTTTGTAGGACTACCTCAAGCACTAGGCTGGAAACAAAGGCCAGGAAACATTACACACATCATGAAAAAACATAAAATGTTATGATACAACTTCAAAACTACAAAAGTTGATCATAAATCCTAAATCAGAGTCCCCTCAGTACAGATAGGATTTTACAATTTGCTAACATTTACTGTTGTGTCTTATTGTGGAAGTGTCCAAAACTAGCCACAGGCCTCAACAATAGACTCCTATAACATCAGACACCACTTTCAGCTCATCATCTCTCGCTGGACGAACCTCAACCATGCAGGCGGTCATTCCAGAACTCTGACAGGCGATGTGAAGTGTGTGTGTAAGAATTGATTATGGATAAAATATGATTTAGTACGTCGTGCTTCAGATTTAGTTCTCAGGAACGCTTCATCCCCTTTCACGCTCAGTAATTCATCTTGTGTGCACTTACTGTCTGTCCTCAGCACTAGGTTCAGGACTCAAACACTTCCTCCTCTAGGCAGCAAATGAGCTTTAATTTCATCCTTTGTCTTGCTTTCTTAAAAGGAGACTCTGGTGTTTATCAGACTCGTGTTCCACTATCAAGATGTACAGGGAAGAATGTTATTGTGCCTTAGCTTTGTTATTCCAGCTTTGTGCCAGCAAGTCTTTTATTACAGTGATAAAGTGCTGAAGTCCTGTTTTTGCTAAAGATCTAAAGGAATGAGAGCAGTCTGGAGACGTCTAATAATTGCTAAGCATGTCAGACGTGGGAGGAAAAGGAAGTAAGAACAGGCTTTCAGAACATGTGAGAAGGGATCTGACAAAAACATGGTTTTGAGTACGTGAACATGGAAAGAGACTGCAACATACAGTTATCATTACTCACCAGGTATCACATTGGGTCCATCTCTGGTGGTGATGCTTGATCTCACAGTCTGTGTTACTTGAAATAGATGGAGACTGCTGGCTTGTGGTAGCCCTGCAATTTTCGTCAAACTACCAGCTTCTGGTGATTGTCTGAAGAGAATAAACAGACTTACGGCAGATTGTGAAAGCGCTGTACACTTACTAATAGATTATAACGTAGCGAGCCAAAGTATTCATTGTGGTCGAGGGTGATTTTACATTTTTTGTTGCCCATGGCAGGCTGTAATCTTGCTGACATATAAATTATCCTTCTTTCCGCTTTACTCACCTTTTCAGTGACCTCATGCAAGTTTTCGTAATGTCTGTCGAGCTCCAAACGTGATAAATCTTGAGTTATCGAATTTGCTGCCCTGCAGGAGACGAGTGCTTGACGCTGGCCCTTAAGACCCGCTGCCAGAACCAGCTGAAGAGGCGGAGGAGCCGGAGTGATCGCGCGCGCGTCCGTAAGAGTGCCGTGTCCAGAGCTGGCCAAGTGGAGCGCGGCCGAGGCCTCTGTGAGATCCACTTCCTGCCCAGGGTAGTGGGGGTGAGGGACGGGAACAGGACTCAGCACCTGCACTGTGTAGGTAAGTGTCTGCTAAGAATGTGGCTGTGTCTGAGGGAGGTGAGGTCGGTCAGAGGATCATGAACATTGATTCGTACCCAGCTCTGGATGGACTGGGGTGATCCTTATATCTGCACCCTGCCCAAGAAGAAGGTCATGGGAAGTTGAAGTCTATTTGGCAGCGCAGGTCGCACGTTGGGGACAAACCCCATACAGGGCACACGCACTCACACTAGACATGGGGAGAACATGCAAACTCCACACACACAGTCTCTAGAGCTGTGAGGTGACACCACTGTGCTGCCGTGCCTCTCTAGCACCCAAAGGAAGATTACATTTTAAGAAGCACTTTATATAACACACAAAAGCCAAGTCTAGATCTCAAAGGAGGACCAGGTTGGCAAGGAAAAAGTAATCTCCAGAAAAACCTTTAATAAAAGGAACCAGTCTCCCTGTGTGGGACCAGACAATAAGGGGAAAAGGTTACGAAATCAGAAGTCATCTCGGATCAGAACGTCAGTATTTCTGAGGAAGAGACTGTTATGACCTTTGGAAGGGACACAAAGATCTGGAATTCTTTTCTTTGAATTGGTTGGGCACAGGCGGGACGGGATGTCACCAGTGTCATTGTTGCAGATTTCCTTGTCAGGCCTCCCTTCCCTCAGACTAAGTCATGAGTGATGTCTGATGCCAGGTAACCATGGTGAATGGCCACTTGGGTTCCAGTTATTTTATTCCATTAAATCAAAAATATTTACCGGACGCTCTTATTCAGATCGTCCTCAACTTAAGTTGAGAAGCAAATTCAAGGGGCCTGGCTCAAGAGCCCAACAGTATTAGAACTTACACCCTTCTGCTTTAGTACCACAAAGCTTTAACCACCGTAAGTGTTACTTGTGTTACAGACCTACCAGAGTTTGCCAGGTGCCCACAGCCTTTGCCCCTCACGAGTCCGAGTGTTCCCCTGTCCAGCTGCGAGCTCAATAAGAACACCCGTCGATGCCACCAGCAACCCCTCGCCACGCACCTCTCCTGCCGCCTCTATCAGACGTGTGATCACGCAGTACTTCTCTCAGGTCAGACGAACAGACACACAAAATAGATTAAGTCCTCTCGAATGTACTCTGTGACCTCTAGCCCGTCTTGCAGTTGTGTTTTTGTTTTTGTGCCGTTGCTCCCCCGAAAGCAACGCATGATGCAATTAACGTGAAACTTCTGGAAAACACAGCTGGTTTAGATACACAAGCCCTGGTTTAGCTCCTACTTAACAGGTCGTTGCCAATTTGTTAGCGTCAGCCGAAGAACACCCAGAGCCTAAAAAAGCAGCTTGATATGGTTTCCCTCAAGGTTCTGTTCTAGGCCCCTTATTGTTCTAAGTTTATGTACAGCCTATGGGACATGTAATCACAAAAACAATGCTGGCTTTCATTTCGGTACTGACCGTGCAGTTTTACTCAGCAGCTCAGACAGAAAAGTAGCGGAAAAACGGAGGGCTGTGTTAAATGCGTAAAAGGTCAGAAAAATAAAAACTTTCTTCTTGCTAAATCGCATAAAGCAGATATGCCGATGCTGGGTATAAGTCCGTGACGAGGTCACCGATTTCATCACAGAACTCGACGATTGTTTGGAGAAACCACTATGCTGCTTCACTGTGTGACCATAATGACCATATAATTATTTCTCAGTCTTTTTATTAGAAAGCAACCATTAAAAACAAAGAAATAAAAAAAAAAAAAAAAAAAAACAGCTTCTGTAATCTAGTCCCCTTTTCACTTGAGCAATGGCAGTTGACCCTACTACAGTAGGAAGAACCTTGATTAGGAATGGCCCGTGTGTGGCAGCTCATGTCAGAACCATTAAAACGAGATCATATAACCTTTATTTAATTCAGTTCACAGTGACTAACTGTGGCTTTAAGGGCTTTAGATCTGGAATGTCTTTCTGATATCCTAAAACTCTATAGTCAATCTTGAGCACCTTTTAAAGCAGGGCTTTTGCTCTGTAGGAATCAATTACACCTCAAACAGTGGAAGATGCTTTTATTGTACCGCATCCATAAACTTTCCATTTGAATGCTTTTTAATTTACGATTTTTCATATATTTATACCATTTATTGGTAGTCATTAGTCATTTTTAATGATTCTAAGGCCATTTTGAGATAATCAGTATTGGCCGGTATTGGCCAATGACTAGTATGTATATTAATAAACTGAGGATGCTCAAACCTTTCATGTGCTCCTGTTTAACTGCAGGCGGTTGGCAGGAGCAGATCACGTACCAGAGCCACGTCCAGAACCTCCTCCTCTTCTACCAGATGCTGATGAACAATGGCTTCCATAAAGACCACATCAAAACCTTTTTTGCTGGAAACGGGCAGGTATCAGGTGAGAACGGTGGGAGATTTTTATGATATTTGGCGGTTTTGAACAAGTTTTCAAACTAATATCATTCGACCACGCCTGCAGCTTATAGGCAGTTAGCAAGTGCAAATATTTCTCATTCAACATATGAACAGAGATGTGAAACATGGCTACAGCTCTGAGATCACGCCTGATCATGTCGCAAATCAGAGGTTAATCTTCATGATTCAGCCTGGTTTATTATTTGGTGTTAATATACCATGTAGAAAATGATGTACCCATGATTATAATCAGTGCACACAGCTTATTCTTTACTTATATTTGCTATATTTTACCATCTTTGGTACATTTTTACATTCTTTATATACAATATTATATACATACTTGGTGATTGGAGTTATGATAACTGATGATTTTGGGTTCAGATTTTATTATGGAGCGCATCCACTTGACAAAACAGGTGTGTGCAGTGAAACAGGTTGTTGACTGAAATGGTCACTGACCAGATATTACCACTTTAGCATCAAAGCCCAGAATCCAGGCTAAAGAAGGTGAATCAGCTTCGTTTATATGACAAGCTGTTCTTTGAAGAGTAATATCTATTACACAGGAGCCTTCAATCCAGACTTGCAATTAAACTTTGCTCAAGGATCCACACTTGGATTTAAACTTTGTGTTTAGCAGTCCAGAGCCTTAAGCGTCAACCCGTGTCCTTTCATAGGCCTACATTTTACACACTGTCTCCCTGTGCACTCCTGCAGCTAAAGAAGCAGAGGGAATGTATCCAGCCACGGAGAAGGAGGTGATCAGGAACCACGTCTCCTACATCTGCCGCAAGCAGCACTGCGCAGACACGCTGGTCCTCTACCTCAACAGCCCGACCCGCAATGACGGAACCATGCTGCTGTGGGACCGCAACGACAATGGCATCGTGAGTCCCTGGGCCAGACTGCAAAACAAACTTCCACTAACGCAGGCAAACCCCCGGCATGCAAGAACGACGGTCCCTTATCTTCCTGTTAATAAATTAGACTCGTCCCCTTCAGTAAATCAGAACAGCCCACAAACTTCAAAGAGACAACAGAGCAGGAGTTTAGCGACAGAAGTGGGATAAGTACCTCTTTCTAGTGCCCTCTCATTTCTTTATTGGCCAGAAACGGAAGGAGCCGGAATGCGTCGTCGTCTTTGGTGTTTGGGAGCTTATCTCCTCACCCTCATATTTAGGCGCACTAGGTAATTGAACGGTGCAAGACTTCAGGAGGAAGCGTCTGATGTGGGAGCCACTTGACCCTTAGACACAGAACGTTTACAGAAGATTCCTCAAAGTCCATGTAGGTCGAGATGAGACGAGATTAGAGTCCGTTAGAAGTCATGGGCACGGGAAGCCACTTTTAAGCCTGTAAGCTTATTAAAGTTCTTTCAGAGCACAACGGATCCAATTCTTCATGGCTAAACAACATGTGTCAGTAATGAAGTTGGAAAATGTGAGGAGATATTTAATTATATCTCCCTTACACAGCACACTCATTTGACCCCAGGGAAGTCCCACCTTCTCCTACTTGAGGTGGTCAGTAATCCCGGCCATATGCTCCGAGCAGGGCAGACAGAAAGGTCCAGACTGTGAGGTACAGCCCTTCCCTCGGTAACAATAGGCAAAAGCTCTCGAGGGACAAAAGTAACAACCTGATTCCTAGACAGGGATGGCCATGACAAAGGGGGACCACACAAGCTCAGGACCACCAGACTGCTTCACATGAATAAGCAGGGTCTTTTAGCGACCAGGAGCCCTTAAGGATAGCTGGCTCCAAAAAAGAATAGCTGCTCAATGGCCTTCCTTTCATAATCCACTTGATAAGTGGAGCCTGGTCGTCTGTTGTAGGTACGTAGTCTTCCTTAACACTTACACATTTAGAAACGCCTCGTGAACGCCCAATGAACGCAGATTTAAAGATTTAAAAAAAAAAGACGTTTGGGAGTATTTCACGATAACCCGAGCAAGCTAAAATGAGCAAACCAAGACTGCCTTACACAACTTTCCCCCTGATTGCAGCCACATTCGGGACGAGTCTGCGCCGGTTAGGTTTAGTCTGTGTATTTTGGCTCAGGCCGAGTCAAAGGCTGGAAGAAAACAATAAGAAGTGTGAGGGGGACAGACTTTCTTACACAGACTCTTGGTGCAGTTAAGAATACTAACCCGAATCTGAACAGATCTCATTAAGTTTTCTAAGTTAAATCAGAAGATAGGACAGTATGGAAAATGCAAATCAAATAAATGCAGTCGTTCTTAGATCTACTTTGACTTGCATTGCAGACATTATGAACCCAAGACATTTTACGGTGTTAATAAAAGTCTATTCCTGCATTTCAGGCCTGCAAGACATTACAAAAAGTTGGGATGGTAAAGCATTTACCGCTTTGTAACATCTCCGTTCCTTCTCACAGCACTTAAAAGACATTTTGGTGCTGAAGAAACCAAGTGCTAAAGTTTTGCAGGTCGTTCGTCTCGATCCTCCTGTGGCTTAAGCTGTGTAACTGTACAGGGTCACCATCACGTTTTCAGATTCAAAATCACACAATCTCTATTGACCACAGATCAGAACTGCAGGGGGGCCAGTCCGGTACCTGGACCTTTGTAATTGGTGCAGCATGTGGTTTTGCATTGTCTTGTTTAAAAAAATGGACATCGGTGGAAAAAGATTTCATCTTGAAGGCAGCTTATGCTCTAAAATCTCACTGTACTTTTCTGCATTAATGCTGCATCACAGGAGTGTAAATGACCTTCACCGAGGGCCCGGACCCAACCCGTACCATGACAGAGCTGGGCTTTGGACTTTTTGCTGATAACAGTCTGGAAGGTTCATTTTTCTATCCATTTCTTCCAAAAAAGCTCCATTATACTGATGGGTCTGAGCTCAATCTCCGTTCCCACTGGGTGATGGTCCATCCCAGATGTCTCTGAGCCCAGAGAAATGGATGGTGCTTCTGGATGTGGTTCTAACATAAAGCTTCTTTTTAGCACAGTAACGTTAAGTGGGGTTTGTGAATTCCATTGTTCACTGTCTAGTCATACCCACCCCACTGCCCGACCTTATTTATTTATTTAAAAGTGGTGCATCCTGTTCTACCCCAGTTACTCCTGGTCAGGGTGGAGGGGGAGGGTCTGGAGCCTAACCTGGAATCACCGGGCAAAGATGGAGGACAGGGACTCCAACCCAACCTTCTCATCAAGGACACCCAAGATTCAAACCCAGATGCTGGCTCATGACAGAATCACCAGCCCTGCTCTATTTGTCAAGGAGAAACTCCCTAAAACTCAAGGAGAGGCTCAAAGGGGACCCATCCTTGTGCAGGTATATGTTAGTGGGTCCTCTGAGCTATCAAATGTTCTCGAGATGATTTGTGGATTCCTCTTAACAGAAAGTAATAAGGAGTTTAAATATCCATTTAATCTCTTTGTGGTCTAGGATTAAGCTTAGTCCCTTTCCAGGAAAAAAAAAACCCAAGCTTGCTTCCACTGGAGTAATGAGGGCCATTTAAATGGGCTTTCTGGGCTGGACCTGAACTTTGCATGCTTCACATTAATGTTATAGTCAACATCGCTAGAGTCCAAACCTATATGGTCTTAGTCAAACTAAGGCAGTATGAATGAGAAGAGCAGTAACTTGTTTGTCCCTGTTAGCCAATCAGAGTGCAGAGTTTATTTAGTACAGAAAGGACTGATTTATTTTATGTGAATGGATTTTTGATATTTAATAACAGTCTACCTTACCATGGGATCAGAGATAGGATCAAGTCCAAATGAGGTCAAGACAGAGCTCAAATACTAAACACTAGTTCAGAGTTTTACTATACTACAGAGACCAACCCACTTACACATCATAAGTAAAACCAGTGACAGAGAACAAACTGATTTATTTCCATGGCACTTTTAACATTAGACATTTTTGCAGAGACAGAGGTGAGAGTTCCAAAAAAATCTGCTCAAGCTGCATTAGGGTGAAACCTTAGGAGGTCTGGATTTAGTGCAGGAGTTCCAGATGAGGTATTCTCTTACACTGCCCGATTTCTCTGTGTGTGCAGGCAGATCTGAAAGAGCGATACTCGGTGGGTGAGCTGCTGGCCGACCTGGCGGGGTGCAGGGCCAATCGAGTGCTGCTTTTTGTAGAGCAGAGCTACACTGGAGTCCTCACTAAGAGACTGAAGAGCTCTACGAAGCACCTCAACCTGGTGCTGTTCAATGACCTGCCATGGGCGAACACAGCCCAGAACTGGGCCTCCCTACGACCGTTGCACTGCCTCGTAGACCACCTGAGCAAGGTATGCTTTCTATAAAAGCAGAAAATGCTTCAGGAACATTGTTGTTGATTCCACATCTTGTGTCCCGCCCACATCAGAGCGCCGTAACGGCTCACGAGGGTGACGACGGGTTAAGACTGCTGAACGTGACCCTGGCCGGAGCACCGTGCAACTCCACGCCCCCTCTGACAGAGGCCGAAATGAGGAAGGAGTACATGGGCTGTCAAAACCTGCCAACGGCACTGTGGCACCACGGACGCCGGGTTCCTCATGACAGGAACTGAGGGACCTTCAGTACAGCTTCCACTCATCGTCTCATCACTGTCAGGATAGAGACGCAGACAAAGACGACCAACCACTTTCTGCTCAAGTTTGGTTGTAATTCTAGATTCAGCTGCTTTAGTAACCTATTAGACCAGATAAATGTAGGTGTAAAACTTGTCGCTCATGTGCGTCATTAACTGGCTCGAGATTCAGAGGAGAAAAAGTCGATGCGATGCCCTCGCTGTGAACTTGAGCCTCAGATGAGCATCGGTCCGCTGTGGGGGTTCGACTGGCGGACAACAGCTCCCTTGCACCCAGACGTCACGCCGTGGGTCAGCGCTAGGGCTCCGTCTGGAGACGAACATCAGTGACAGTCCGCCACACTTCACGCTCGCTTTAACATTTCAGGACAGATCTATGTTCCTCTGTCGGACACCCTGACGGACCCATGATTAAGTCATGAGAAGTGGTCCTTCAGCTCAGCGCAAGGCCGTTTTTAAGCTCTGCTTTCATTGTAAGCTCTCAAATATCCACTCTCAGACTTTCCTCTCCAGAATCCAGGTTGCCAAACCTTACAGATCACAACCAGCTTTAGCATCACAGTCCTGTTATGGTTTGTTAACGCACAATGTTGTCAGAGGCGAAGACCTTTGTTTCTCTTTCGCTGGTATAAACCTGTTAATGTTAAACCAGGCCTGGCGTATGTTAGCCAAACACAGTGTTGCTCAGAATTGACAAATATAAGCTGTTTTTGTATAGACCATAAACGTGTTTATTCTGTAAATAAGCCAGCTTTTGCTAAACGAATGACTTTTAACGGCAAGGAGGAGGAAGATGGCCACGTTTCTGCTTGTTCAGACCATAACTTTGTGTGAACTCCTGTAAATACCCGAAATAAATTAACTTTTGTACATAGTCGGTATTTACTGTAACGTCTTTAAATGGCAAATTCATTGTATTTTGGCGGATATCATCTAATGGTCATTTCTGGTTCTTTATATTAAACAAATAATAATTTCATGCAGTTGGATGGAGATTAGTGTACCTTAAAATTGTTAAAAATTGAAATTTTGTAGGCCATTCTCAGGGCTTTTTGAAAATACCGGAGCAAAACAGAAATGAGGCTCATTTGTGTGTGACGTCAGCAAAGTGAGTCAGAAGCCTAGAGCAACATCAGGCTTCACAATGGACTGGTGTA
>JAVSBU010157968.1:0-12591 GCA_033118015.1 Loricariichthys derbyi
TTTTTTTTTAAATAAAAAAAAAAAAAAAAAAAAAAAAAAAAAAAAAAAAAAAAAAAAAAGTAAAGTCCTATATCTACAAACCTGGACTTTAAAGGGATAATTCCTGATTGTTCTGCTATAGATTTGTCAGTGAAAACTTAATGAGCACATTAAATTTATACCCTTTAATCTACTAGCACAGTTGTTCCCAAAGTGGGGTGCCCCAGGAGGTATGGAGCTAATGCAGGAGGGGTGCAGCAAGGCAGCTGAGGGAGTATGTTTGAGCAGATACAGAGTTTAAGACATATAATGCAAAAATCTAAGAAACAAATAACCTGGTCAAATCCAGTAATCAAACTAATAAAAATAAAATGTAGCATTTCATTGTTAACTGTAGCAAATTAAGTGAAGAGAACTGTTCCACAGATCTGCCTACATAACCAATACCCGATCCAGTTGATTTTGTTAATATCACAGCTTACAGTATTGCTTGAAAGTTTGTGAACCCTTTAGAATTTTCCATATTTCTATATAAATATGACCTAAAGCATCATCATTTTCACACAAGTCCTAAGAGTAGATGAAGAATTAAACAAATAAGGCAAAAATGTTATACTTGGTAATTTATTTATTGAGGAAAATGGTCTAATATTACATATTAGTGAGTGACAAAAGTGAACCTCTAGGATTAATTTAACAGATTTATAGAGTCAGGTGTTTTCAAACAATGCTAATCAGGTTTTTAGTGGGCACCCTGTTTTATTTAAAGAACAGGGATCTATCAAAGCCTGCTCTTCACAACACATGTTTGTGGAAGTGTTTCATGACACAAACAAAGGAGATTTCTGAGGACCTCAGAAAAAGAGTTGTTGATGCTCATCAGGCTGGGAAAGGTTACAAACTATCTCTAAAGAGTTTGGACTCCACCAATCGACATTCAGACAGATTGTGTACAAATGGAGAAATTCAAGACCATTGTTACCCTCCCCAGGAGTGGTCAACCAACAAAGATCAGTCCAAGAACAAGGAGTGTCATAGATGGTGAGGTCAGAAAGGACCCCAGGCTACCTTCTAAGCAACTAAAGGCCTCTCTTACATTGGCTAATGTTAATGTTCACGAGTCCACCATCAGAAGAACAATGAACAACAATGGCATGCATTCCAGCATAAGATCCTTATCCCATTTGTGAAATATGATGGTGGTAGTATCAGGTGTTGGCTTGTTTTGCTGCATCTAAGCCAAGACATCTTGCCATCATTGTTGGAATAATGAATTCTGAATTATATCAGAGAATTCTAAAGAAAACGACCAGAGCATCTGTCCATGAACTGAATCTCAAAAGGAGGTGGGTCATGTAGCAAGACAACGACCTTAAGCACACAAGTAGTCCTACCAAAGAATGGTTAAAGAAGAATAAAGTTAATGTTTTGGGATGGCCAAGTCAAAGTCCTGAACTTAATCCAATCAAAATGTTGTAGAAGCCCCTGAAACGAGCAGTTAATGAGAGGAAACCCACCAACATCCCAGAGTTGAAGCTGTTCTGTATGGAGGAATGTGCAGAACAGCCTCCAAGCTGGTGTGCAGGATTGATCAACAGTTACCTCAATCATTTAGTTACAGTTATTGCTGCATTGGTTTGGGGGGTGGTTCACACCAGATACTGAAAGTAGAGGTTTGCATACTTTTCCCACTCATATGAAATATTGATATGAAATATTGGAACATTTTCCTCAATAAATAAATGACCAAGTATAATATTTTGTCTCATTTTCTTAAATAGGTTCTCTTTATCTACTTTTTGGACTTGTGTGAAAATCTGATTATTTTTTAAAATCTAATATTTATGCAGAAGTGTAGAATTTTCTACACTTCTGCATAAATATTAGGTAAATTCTAAAGGGTTTACAAACTTTCAAGCACCACTGTATATCTGATTCTAATATTGGATCCATGCACTGGATTGGAGCCTTCCTCAAGGACCCAACAGGGTCAGCTTGGCAGAGGTGGGATTTGAAGCCTGGACCTTTCTGGTCCAAACAGACTGGCAGCTGTAATCAAAGTAAAAGGAGGGTTTGTACAGTATAAAGTCAATATCTGAATCAGATTTCCCCACCAAGTATGTTTTCATATACAAGGAATTTGTGCTGGTGCGTGATATAAAAGTAGTTATGAGAGTAGAAACAAAAAGGCTTTGTATATAGTGTATGAAGAAATTGTTCAATAGAACATAATCTATATTCAAAAGGGCAGATTGGTGTAAAGCATGCCACCCTTGGTCAAATTAATGCCTATGGATTAATAATGGAATGTCATAAAAACTCCTGTAGGTGTAATGTGGAGGTGTCCCAATACTTTTGTCCATGTAGTACTTAAACCTGTCTGTAAATCTTTTAAACTTGTTTGGCTGGTATCATTAACTGCACCCTGTGGAGAATTAAATATATGACTTTTGTAAGCGGTGCAGCAGCAAATCTGGCAACTAAACTTAAAAGTGCTAGATTAAGTTTCACTATGTTGGCGTTGATGGCAAAGAGAGGCAGCAGCACGCTGCTCGACCTCTGGGGAGCGAAATGCTCAAAAAATAACAGTAAGTTTTAAAAGCTGGTAAAAGTTTATTAAAGTTCAGAATATTTGTTGACAATTGGCATGAATACTTGTGTATGAATGCCTTAGTTCGGCCAGCGGAGTTTATGTATTTTGACACTAACAGCTCTCGCATCGTGACGTAATGCTGCAGTGCATGGATTAAGTACATACGTGTGAGAATCAGGGATGGGTTTCTTGATGCCTCTTCAGTCACTTATTCTGTCGGTACCTTTGCGTTAGGCCTGTCTGGGCTTTAACTCTTCTTGGATTGAATAGAAAATGCTTTCATCTCTCTTTGTTCTTTAATAGTCGCACTGATCACCACGATGTAATGTTTGGTTAATTTCCACATAAATTATACAGAACAAACTGCCATGCAGGAGAATCCACACCGTAATTAAGTGACAGGAACTGAAAATTGAGCATGGAACAACAAGGCACCAAAATTTGATGGGCAACTCAACGAAAAGCTCAATCTCCAGCAGCAAGGAACTGAAATCTGCTTCCTCCATGGTTGTCCTCCTGTGGACATGGTGGACAACCATGGCAAAATTAAAGTATTCAATTCAATTTTAATAAGTAACCTTTTGTGAACAAATGAAATAATGCCTAAAATTAAATGAAAACTAGCCACAGAATGCTCTCAGAAACGATGCCTTCAGGTGCCCAGAAAATGCATGTGAGAGGTTGTATTTTTCAAAGTTTTTCCAGGAGAGGACCCACTGGACCCCCCACCAGTGGTCCGCCTCGTGCCTTCGCTGCTTGGCTAGAGGGCTTCACCTTACAGTCTATGTCCTCCTACTTTTACCTCTGTAACCTCCTACTCCAGGAACTTTTGAAACCCCTGCTTAACCATAACACTGTGTCACCTGCAGTGGTCATAAATCCTGCTTTTATCCATCTGATGGTCTTTCTCAGTTGCTTAGATCTGCTAGGTACTGTATCTAAACCAAAATAAATCAATGCATTGAGATATTTTTCCTGCTCCCAGAACATTAGCTGCGAGCTGGATCTTGTTATAGCAGGGTCAGAGTTAAGTAATATACACACAGTACAGCACATTGAGAAAACGTCACTGCACGGTGCAGGTCTGCGTAGGTAGACGGGGCATTTGAAGAGGACCGGAAGCGCAGCAGTGCTTGTGTGGGCTTTGCAGACCATGTGATTCACCGAGCGTGGGCTGAGGCTGAATCCAGCTCAAGCTGCAATTACTACAGACTCTTATGGTCTATAGATGTAGCTAATAGGCTCCTGTACATATGGTAAAGTTGGCATCTTGTGTGAGCATGAAAGAAACCTTTCTCTGTCAGTGTGCCCCCTAAAAGTCTAGTTTCAAACCAGTTTGAGCTTTGAGACATGGTGCGTTGTCTTGCTGGAAGGAGCCATCAGAAGATGAGTGCATAAGATGTGCTCATAAAGGGGTGCACACAGACAGCAAGAATACTCAGGTAAGGCTCTGGGGTTTAAACAATGCTCAGTTGGTATTAAGGGGCCCAAAGTATGCCAAGAACAACACATCATTACACCAGCAGAAGCCTGAACCATTTATACAAGGCAGGATGGATTCACATTTTCTTATTGTTTACACCAAATTATGACCCAAATATCAACAGAAATCAGGACTCATCAGAACAGACAACATTTTCCTAATGTTCTGTCGTCCGTTTTTGGTGACCCAAGTGTAGCCCCAGTTGCCTGTACTTAGCTGGCAGGAGGGGAACCCGGTGTGATCTTCTGCTGCATTAGCCCATCTGCTTTTTCTGAGACACTCTTTTGCATATCACAGTGGTAAAAGTGGTTATTTGAGTTACTTTCACCTTTCACTTTTTTCCTTACCACTATCGCCCTAGGATTGCTCAGCTGGGCTGTGAATTTAGATAAAGCTCTCTGCTGTAAAAAGTGCTAAAATTAAACTGTCTTGACCTTAAAAACAGGAAATGATGGATGAATCAGTATTCTATGTGATGTCACAGGATTTTTATGCTTAGTAGTGTTAAAACCAGCCACTAGGGATCACTATCCAGTGTATCTTTTGTGCCGGTCCCAAGCCCGGGTAAATGGTGAGGGTTGTGTCAGGACAGGCATCCAACATAAAAAACTTTGCCAAAACTAACATGCGAATTTATCTAACTGACATCATACCAGCTCGGTCGAGGCCGGGTTAACAATGACCGCCACCGGTGCTGTTGACAAACAGGGTGCCGGTGGAAACTGTGCTACTGTTAGTTGAAGAGCATGAGGAAGGAATCGAGTGAGGAGACAGGAAGAGAAGAGGGTGAGGACAGAGTATGCAGAGGACAGAGTGAGATGGAGGAGGAAGACCCTTAAAAAGGGAAAAGCTGAAAGAAGAAGAAAAAGGAGTAATGTTTTTCATTTACTCACTTTCCTTTATCTCCTCCTGGTCAGTGTGAACAAAGAACATTTTTCCAACAGTGCAGCTTGTGAAAGAACCACGGTTCACTGCTGTAGCTACATGTTCCTGCAATAAGCTTGCATTTTTTAATGATGCCACTACCCTGGCCACCAAACAACACATTTTTTCATCACCTCGACCTCTGAAACAAGAACTTCAACCTCACATTCACCAAATATTCACTTATCTACATTTCCTGTTTCAGCAATGAATGGAACGCCCCTTATGGATTATATGGGATTATAAGGAGGTGACACATGAGACTCATTCACCTGCACACATTTTGAAAAAGATTGTGATTAATAAAGTGGAAAAGCAGTTCAGGTGTGCGTACGCAAAATTTTATTAATCTGAATTGTTTTGCATAGTCTGTTGCTCCAGATTAATTCTTGACAGAGACGTGATGATCTTGATGAGGTCATGCACGCTTCGATGAGATGGAGTGAGACTGGGAAATTAGGCAGATTAAACTGGGAGAAAAAGGGTGAAGCTCAGATACTGAGAGACTGTACTGATAATGTGTTAAATAAGCATACCAAAAGAACACTCTCTTTATTTATATGACATGATTTTAAACACAAACTAAGCTGATTCGAAAGGGTGCTCAAGCTCCTCCCTCAACTCTTCCAGCCGTATAGGTTTTTGACTCAAAACAATTAAAGACAGATTATTACCAGCGGTTTGACAGCAGTTAAACATCAATGCTGGAGAAATCAGACCTCGGTCAGCTTCAAAGTCCCCATTCAGCATGATCCTTCTCCCAAGCCCATCGCCATCAATTCAGACAGAAGTGCACTAACCTATGCCACTCACTGGACCGTGGCTAACCGGTAAACCGCACTCACTTTTTATCTGACCAGACTTTCCTCAGTCAAGCTGCTTGGGGTGAGAGAAATCAATTGACAGAGTAATGGTGTGTAATTCATCCTTGGATTTGACAGACTCAGTTCAGTAAAACCAGTGCACATCCACCCTCGGTCAGACTTAATGCCTAATGCCAGACATAATATGCTAACTGGCATGATGGACTGAAAGCACGACTGTGCCTGTTTGGGTCTCAGTCTAAATGTACTGCACCAAATGGATTTTCAGGTCAATTAAGACCCGAGGATTTTGAAAAACACTAGTGGATTGTCTAAAAGTTTATTGTGCCAACATTTATCTTATTTTAATTGCTTGGCTTCATTCGATTTGACCAAGGCTACTTGGCCAAACAGACCCAACAACTGAAACGGAGACAAAATATTCAATTCCCCAATATAATCTTAAGGTGCTGTCACAGTGCCAAAAAGTGTTTTTTGCGACTGACTTGCGGCGAAAAAAAATGGGATAATCGTGATACGGTAGGCGTTTTCATACTTCAAAGATTCATACATCCGCACATGTTCACATAATCCGCAATAGCGAATCATTTCCGCTCCACAAATTTTGAGCTTGTTCATGATTGCACTGCGGAAGACATTCTGTTCTGATGCCTCAATATGGCCGCCATTCTGTCGCAACACAGCCATGATTATGGTCTTAATACAATCACACATTAACGTTTTGCAGTCTCTTATTTCCACAATGGTTACCGAAAACGAGTATGTAGCGCATGTGGTAAGATTATTTCGCGGTCATAAGATGAAGGTATTGCTGCTGTGTTGATGAGTTGCGGCTCAAACGGGTGCGTTGTGTGGGAAGGACTGAGTGACGTCATATAACCATGAGTTATAATGTTTTCATCCTTGGTTGGACTCGGACCGCTCCTATGCCCTGCCTTCATCACAAGCTGATTTGAGGTCCAGACCCTGTGAAGCCTTGCAAAGGGTATTTTACTGTAATGTTTGTGCTCTTTATTCAGGGAACCCACCTTTCACATTTACACTTCAGGATCTAGTTATTATAAACATGGATGTTTGACGTTCATATTTTAATAGTTATCATAAAAATAACAGTGTTACATACATTGGTAGCTGTAAAAACATGCACAAATACAAATACTGGTTTGGGGCTTACCTATGCCCTAAATATATAGACTAAACTTTTATAATCATCCTAATATTGTTGTTTATGCCTTGTTGTTTCTCACATATATTAGTGTGTGTGTCTGAATAGTCGAATAAAAGGCATTAACATTCAATAACTTTGTAGAAAGCCGCTTTATGAACCTCGGCCCATTTCCTTGCATTAGTGTAGGGGCCGATCTGTCACAGCCATCATATGGCCGAGAGGCTGACGTCACGCTGCAACAGGCAACCCACTTGAAGCAGTGTCTATTTAGGGAATGGTTTGGCAACCGCCTCGCATGTGCGCCGCGACCAAGGCGGAGCTTTAGCTCACGCCACGCCCGACAGGTGCGTACTATATAAAGCGCCACTCCACCCTCCGTCTTTCCATATTTCCAGTGCTGGCACGGAAACAGCGGCCCTTTTAAAGTCTTGCAGGGACCATCATATATACGTGATACGCTCACATCAGCTCACATCATGCTTGGAATGCATCCCGTTGTGATCGACACATGGATGTTGTGTGCATTCTGTACATACTCATTTTCGGAAACCCCTTGCGGAACTAAGCTACTGTCAACCGGAAATGTGCGATTGTATTAAAAACATAAGCATGGCTGTGTTGCAACAGAATGGCGGACGTATTGCGCCGTCCAAACAGAATGTCTTCCGCTGTCAAATTTTGACCAAGCTCAAAATTTGACTGCGGAGATGTTTCACTCGTGGAGTATGATTGCAAACATGTGCGAGCGTAACAAGTCTTTAAAAAAATGTATTAAGTGTTAATTACGAAAATGACGACCATATCAGGAATATGAATATTTTTTGCCGCCCCTAGTCATTCGCAAATAACACGTTTGTGCACGGCAACAGCACGCCGTTGACTGAACGTTGCGTGGCAGGAGCACGCACCTTATACATCCACACCTCACTCGCGGGATGTGCGCAAAACTCCTGCTTTGTTCACAACGCATGCGCAATTCAAACGAAATGCTGACGTTACACATTCTTAATTGTCAACCATTTTTTGGGGGGGATTTCACTACGGATGACTGCGGAAAATCCACATTTATCATCGCTGCTCGGTTGCAAATAATACTTTTTGGCACTGTGACAGCACCTTTATGCCAAAGTTTGGGCACTCATGGCCAGATTCTCTAGGGATTTGTCAATGGATTATTTTGTTGGAATATACAACTGAATGGATGCAGTCTACAATTTCTTGATGCTAGATCCCTTACACCGTTATAGATGACTATATCACTATATCTAATGTCTTATACTACATAATGTTGTTGATTGATGCTACTGGTGGAATGCTGGACTTTTTCTTAGGCCACTAAAAGGGTTCTTTCTCTGAGTTAATCATTCCCACCAATCAGCCTAACCAACAGTCTGATTTATCATTAAACTACACAGGGTCAGACTTTCAGTGTTTTGACTCATTCATCACATGGTGAATCTTTGCTTTTATCACACTTCCTCTAACAGTTTTTAGAGCATTGCAAAAAATAAATGGGCTACAGCTTGGTTTTATCAGCTAGTACTGGGTTGGAGCCCTTTTGCTTTCTGAACTGCTATAATTCTTTATGGCATAGAATCAGCAAGGTGCTGGAAACATTCCACATCCAATGACACAAATCTCCCATTCCACCACATGTCAAAGCTGCTCTACTGGATTGAGGTCATTCTCAAGTTCAAGAAACCAGTTGGAGATGATTCTGGGACATGGTGAACTATCCTTCTGGATGGAGCCATCAGATAGGACACTGTATTCATTAAGGGATGCACACGGTCAGCAACAATTAGGTAAGGCTGTACCACACTTTTACACCAGCAGCAGCCTGAACCATTGGTACAACGCAGGATGGATCCATGCTTTCATATCGTTTATGCCAAATTCTGACCCGACCATCCAACTCATCAGAGCAGGAGATGGTTTTCCAGTCTTCTCTCATCCAATTTTAGCCTCGGTTTCCTCTTATTATCTGATAGGAGCGGTATCCGGTGTCATTTTCAACAGCTGTAGTCTGTTTCAAGGTTTGACAAGTAACAGGTTTGAGTTAATGTTACCTTTATATAAGCTTGAAGAAGTCTGGCATCAACGAGGCAACTTCACCCAGAGCACTGCCCTCACTGGATAATTTCTCTTTTTCGGACTGTTCTCTGTAAACCCTAGAGATGGGGCTGTGTGTGAAAATCCAATCAGATCAGCCCTTTCTGAAATACTCAGACCAGTCTGTCTAGCACTAAAGCTACGTTCACACATACATGGTTGCTCCCGAGTTAACCGAGATTTGGCTTACCGAAACTTCCAAATTGTATCCTGGAGTGTTCCTGCAAAACGTGGATGCTTACAAATTAACTGGTGGTGGGCGTGGCCTAAACCGGCAAAAAATCCCGGTCGAACAAAAAGTTTCAACATGTTGAATAATTCCGGTAGATTTTGCCAGAACCATAACATCACGTAATGACTGTATAGACCGTATAGGCAACCTGGAAAGACGTGAGCCTGCCTGTCCTTCCAAAAGGCAACAGGCCTTTACTAAATGCTTACTGGATAACCGAAAGTCAACCTGTAGGTTAGTGTGACCAGATTTTCAAAGCTAAAATCCTGGGCGCTTAAATTTTAGCGAAAATGAAAGTGCATATCCTCTCCAGTTGTTGAGATGAAAAAGTAATTTTGTACATTACCTGTAATGACCAATAGGTGTCATTATATGACCACGTAAAGTAAAATGTGGCATTACATCACAGACATGCGATACACTGTTGAGCATCTTAATTGATCTATTTCCATTGCTATGACATCTTTGTGATTGACATACAAACAGCCCAAAGACAATGAGTCCTGTGTGCAACCAGTCAAACTTGAACTTGATCTCTTACGTCCTCTGCTTAGGGGGCAGAGCTAGATTTGCATATTTTCCTGACCTTCCTAAATGCTTAACTGGGATTTTTGAAGGTAAAGCCGGAAAAAACTTATCTCGGTTAACTCGGCTGCAACCGTGTATGTGTGAACATAGCATAACAACCGTGCCACGTTCAAAGTCATTAAATCACCTTTCTTCCCCACTGAAAAAACAATGATCTGTCTCCTCTAAGGTTGCATACCTTATAAGTCCTTATTTCTGTTGGAACATCAGTAGTCTTGACTCCTAGTCAGATCTTAATGTTGCCAAAACTAAGGAACTGTGTATAGGAGGCCGAATAGCTCGGGCTCTGCATACAATTCCATCAACAAACAGGGTCTGGAAGTGGAGAAAGTCCCTCAACTTTAAAAGACTTGGGGACAGCCTGCTATAATCTCACCTTTAAGTACAATGTCTTTTTGAGGAGGAATCAACATTAATGTATAAGGCAGAAAGTCTTCTGGCCTGTGGTATTTTATTGTGGTATAGAAATCTCTCAGATAGACGAAGCAAAAACTGTCATGGATTTTAAATCAAGCCAGTAAAATCATCGGCGTGAGACAACTCCAATTTACAGTGGAGAAAGCGACAGGTTTATTGCTCTTTATTCGTCAGGAAAGTTCCCAGGGTTAGTTTTATTCCATTAGCTTCTGTTCTCTGTGTCAGCATTTAAATCAATTACTGTGGGATTCACTTTTTACAAAGCACCTATTTACCATGGTGTGTAAATTGTTAGTGAGGTTATTTATTCTTAAGATACATAGATGAAACTTTGTGAATTAGTGTTTAATTTAAAATCCATTTTATGAAAATATAGTGGAAAATCAGCTTCTGTTTGAGCTCTTCTTCCAGTACCAGTTTTCAGCTCCAATTAAGCTGGTCTTCCATCATCAGTTCCAGAACTCCTCCAGTACTCAGATCATAACAGTGCCCCCTCACCTCCTCTGGTTTTTGAGGATGCCGTACTTACAATCTGCTGGGGACACAAAACCCTACAGTGATTCTCTTTACTAAAGTAAAAAAAATAAATAAAAAAAAACACTAATTCATTTTCTCTGTATTATTATAATTATTATATACAGGTATGTGCTGTTTAATGACCACATCACATTCTGTGAAACAGGTTGTTGACTGAAATAAACGTTGACCAGACAGTACAATAGTCACGTTGTCTTTTTCTGCTACTGTAATTCAAACATAAATGGTATTTTCACAAGAACACTATGCAAATGATACGTAAATGTATCAGAGAAAGTCCTTAAACCCTTTTGTAATTCATGTAATATCACAATAATTATAAAACATATATTAATGTACCATTTTAGACTCTGTCTGGATTAAAGGCTTAACACTTAAGAGGATGCTATGATAGACTTTTTTTTTTTTTTTTTTTTGACGGAAGCCAAACATGCATCAAAACCACAGATGATCAGTCATGCAACAGACACTCAAAGAATGAATGTGAAATAGTTTCTATAACTATAGGGCAGAGAGAAAATACAGGTAGTTGAGGAACAAAGAAAGGAATTACAATAGGACAGGTGCAGACACTTAACACACATCATTTACAGTAGACTCATGGTTCCCAACCTGGGGTCAGAGCCAAATGTCACATGGGGTGTGAGGCTTTGTCTGCTCTAAGTTTGTGAAAATACAATTTGTATAGAATAAAAAAAAATAAAAAAAACCACACTTGCTGGAAAAAAACTGCGCATATAATATTATTTAAAATTACATTTTCACTCAGAAATAAAACAAAAAAGAAAAGAGAAAAGGAGCCAAAATGAAAAAGAGGAAAAAGAGGAAAAAACACAATATGTTGAGTTTTGTCAATAAAGATTTTTGCAATAAATAGTTTTATTTGTTTGGTCCATGTGTGCAACCTGGGCGGGAGTGGGGGCAACTTTTCTTACGAAAAAAAGTTATTCTTTTTAAATAAAGGAATAAAGATTGGAAACCACAGTACTAAAGGATAAACAGAGGAAAGTCATACACTCAAACACAAGTGACTTACACAAAAAGTCTCTAAACACATCAACCAATTTAAAACAGTCTCTAGTCCAAACGAATTAATGAGCAAGCAAGCTCTTAAACTCCTACCTCTGTTCGTGGATCCTTAGAATTTTTGTTCCTATTACAATGGGTTATACTTGTTAAGATCTCAATCATTACAGTGAACAGAAACCGATCAAATGGTTGTTAACCAACACTTACCTGTTTACTATTTTATTATTGTTTAGATTTGACATTTTTATATTCCCTATTTTATTATACTCTTCAGAATGTTGTATTGTCCTTAATTTATTATAGTATATATATTGTTATATTATAGTTATTCTTTTAAACATGTTCTCTCTTTTCATTTTTATAGCTTCTGTATATTTGAACTATTACTATAAACTTATTAATTAGGTAACATTGTTTAATTATTTCATATAACATCTAGGCTGCCAAAGGAGATTTGGTCCCTTTTTCAGCCTTGGTCCCCCAAAGGTTTTTTTCGTTATTACAGTTAGGGAGTTTTTCCTTGCCAATATCACCCTAAGATTGCTCAGTTAAGGCTATTAGCCTAGATATTTGTAAAGCTGCTTTGGGACAACACTCCGTTTAACAATTAAGTGTTTCTGATTCAGAATGGGTCGTAGAAGAGAGCAACTGGACTTGCTTGTAGATTCTTGAAGACGTTTCACCTCTCATCCGAAAGGCTTCTTC
>JAVSBU010158073.1:0-12589 GCA_033118015.1 Loricariichthys derbyi
CTCTCTCTCTCTCTCTCTCACACACACACACACACACACACACACACACACACACACACACACACACACACACATATTCAGAATCAGACAGAAAGCTGCCCGGGTGGGCAATTGACCCAAGTAGTTCATGGAAAAAGGGTAGGTTTTGTCTTTTTCCTCTTTTTCTTTTCTTTGCTCTGTTTCGCTGCAAGTCGGAGATTGAGGGAGACATTCGTACAATGGGGGAAAAAAAAAGTTTTATAGTTGGGTGAAAAAGACGTACGTATCGCACCAAAAACCTTCCCCCAGCCTCTGTATTCCTCTGTCCATCCTTCATCCTCATCCTCTTCTTTCTCCAGCCCTCACTCTCCTCCTTTTTTGGCTGGTAGTGAACTTTCCCTGCAGTGTTGGATGGCATCTCCGCCTCAATGCACTCCATAACATGGGGGGTTTGGAAGAAGCTCTCGACTTAAAAAAACAAGACTTCACCATCGCACTGGCACACATTTCATCCTTTAGTATTAGAGTAATCGATACTGATATTCTTCACTCTTATGTCATACCAACAAAAATATGCTGAAATTATACCTTGTTTCACAATTCTGCTTTCGCTTTCTACCTTTCCCCTCATTCTATTCACATTTTACTCTTTCCTTTTTTCCCAGATCTCGAGATTTTATTTCTTTCTCTTAAGTGATGACGAACACAGCCCTCTTCTGAATTAGAGCTTGACTGATAGAACCAAATGGCCATCAGCACCATTACTAGTCTTAAAAAGCTAGTAATTTCGTAAGAGACTGTATCATTTAGACAATTCCTGGTTTGATCCCAACCTTGGAGTTTGCATGTTGTCCTCATGTTCATGTGGGTTTTCTCCGGGTACTCCAGTTTCCTCCCACATTCCAAAGCCTTGTGCGTTAGGTTAATTGGTGTTTCCAAAGTGCCCTTAGTTTGAGAGTGGATGCATCCTATGATGGATTGGCTCCCTGTTTAGGGTTGTTCCTGCCTTGGACACTGTGTCGCCAGCAAGTGGATGCGAAAATCATTTAGACAGGCTTCCACACACGAAATACCCAAGTCGTCACCGATAATAATCTAGCTGGGATACGCAACCCAAAGGGGAAATTACAGATTATATATTAGACGTTATAGATCTGTTATTTCTACATGAATAACCCAATATAAAATAGGCAGTTTATGAGAGTCCTGGATTGTGTTATATCAGTACCGTAAAGTTAATAATGCATATTTTATTTAACAGCCATTTTATGGTAGATCAGTATCAGGAGAAAATGTAATGGAAAATGAAATTGGTAGTACTATAAAAATATTCCAAAAGATTCAATATATGTAATAAATGCATGCTTTAATTTTTTTTTAAGTCAAAGACTGTGACAAACAATACAAACAGACTCAAAATTTACACTGCTATTCACAGTATGTTGTAACAAAATGCCGAAATATAACAAAACATTTACATCCTACTTCATTTTGTTCCATAACAAACTAACAGTCTCATTCTCTCCTGCATGCTCATAGCAACACAACAACTGATCCATGCCATACTACTACTACTACTACTACTAATGATAATAATAATAATTACAAAACATTGTTGGTGTAACTCAATTAAACAATGTTAAAACTGCTGATTTCTGGTAACACAGCTTATCTCTTCACCACTGTTTTCCAGAATGCCTGCTAAATCCATCACAATTCTCAGTTCAAAACAAAAATACACAGAACAGCAGGTGAGACCGGACAAAAGCAGCACGCACACACACACACACACACACACACACACACACACACACACACACACACACACACACACACACACACACACACGTCTGTTCACAGTCACCGATTTTGCAGCTTTGTTCAATTCCATATATCCTAAACACAGGACTTTAAGTGAATAGATGAAGCTGATAAAATAAATAACATATTGGAGGGTTAGCAGTGTCTCTTAGCATCAAACTGACATGAGGTGGCACTATGAGCTTTACTTATCACTTTTGTTATTTATATCTATGGCATTTAGCAGATGATCTCATCCAGAGCGACTTACAATTGATACAATCCACAATCCAAGCAACTGTGAGTTAAGCACCCAAGAGTGGCAACATGGCATAGGTGGGATTTGAACCCTTGATCTTCTGGTCCATAGTCCAACGCCTTCTTATTAGCATTCACATTTATATACAGTGTTCCCTCACTTATCGTGGGGGATCAGTTCCAGACCCACCCGCAATAAGTGAATTTCCGAGAAGTAGCGACGCTATGCTTATTGTAGTAGTTATACAGTTATACAGTAAGTACATTATTTTAAGTCTTTATAAACTCTTCCCATACTCTTATACATAACCCTTTAATATTCCCTTAATAACTTTTCCCACACTGCACTTTTAAAAACGTTAAATGGTTTAAACTCTTAAACCTAGATACGTAATTTAAAAAATGATATGAGTACTTACCATTGAATATACGTCCTACATCTAGAATGATAATGAAATAATTACTGAGAAGCTTGCCAACAAAGATGGCCACTGCCGAACGACCCTTCCAAAATAAAAGACGCCGCCTTTACTTAAATGTACAGACTGGCGTGAAGTCTCTCGTGTAAGTGAAGTTAGCCACAATAAGAAAGTATTTACGTCAATATTAAATATAGATAACTTAAATATCAATTAGGTAATTAACCCAAATGAATAAACATTTTAGTTAGTTATTTACACTGTATAATACGTAATACGCATGTGCAAAAATACTTTAAACGGAGTACCGCAAAGCCCCGTGAAACAGCAAAAATATCATGATAAATACTTTACATTAATATTTTTTGAAAATCAGCGAAACAGCGAGTCCACTATAAACGAACCGCAAAGTAGAGAGGAAACACTGTATTTAATTATGTGGCATGTGTTGTTAATTTAATTTATTAAATAATCTATGCATTCCCATCTAAAGCAGTGCTAAAGTTACAATGAAAAACAGTAACAATAGTTATAGTTATAAATAAAGATATTTTGATCAGACAAATTAAATGTTATGAAGCAACTAAAACAAAAAAAGATCAAAGGTCAGAGCAAAACAAGCGAATAAAAAATTTGAAATACAACAAAGATAAGATATAAGATATAATAAAGATATAATAAAGACAAACATACATATACTATGATTTATTATAAATAACAATATAATACTATAAATTCGATTTAAATTCGATTTAGATTGAGGTGACATGCAGGCCACATGCACATGGCTTTAAAGCATTAAATGTTTAAGATTTACAGTCAAAAAATATTTCTAATAGCAGGTGTTAGAGGGACAGCCACAACAAAAATACGAGCCAGAAAATAACACACACATATAGAGAGAGAGACCTTTTTCCTTAACACATTAAATATGTATTCTAAATTTACATTACGTGTGTGTGTGGGGGGGAATCGTGCAAAACGTAGACAGAATTGTGAGTTACAATAAACAGCTAAACCAGAAGTCCTGTTCTCTCTCTCTCTCTCTCTCTCTCTCTCTCTCTCTCACTCACACACACACACGCGCGCGCGCGCGCGCGCGCACATGCGCGTGTTTGTGTGCAGATGATCTTCTGCAGATCATCTGCACTGAATAAAGCTGGAATGCTTCCATCCTGCATGTACTGTATAATATAACGAACAGTGACGTGCACTTGACCTAGCGCTAAAACTCAAATTCGTAGCAAAATAAAAGTTATAGTAAAACAAACCATCAGCTCTAAACACATTATCAGTAAAAACATTCATCAGAACTTCAACTAAAGGGCGGACTTTAAAACGACTGTTATCGTTGTTCTTTGCATATTATTTCCTGCAAACCAAATTCAACAAATGAGCTGAATAATACCGAACAGCCCTATAATATGTTACGCGGCTGTCACTGACAGCATGAGGAATTCATCACTGCATGAATACTTTGTTTTGTGTTTTTGGCCGAAATATTCAGGGACGCGCCATTATCTGCAGCTGCAGCTGAACAAAAGTTCCCTTTGTAAAATGTGTGCGTAAACAAACAGGACGGCGCTAATTTGATTAGTAGAGCACGCACAAAATGGCTGCCCGCGAATTGAGCAGGATGATGATGACGACGATGCCTGAGAGGAAAAAGCGAAGAAAAATGAAGACAGTGAAAGGCTACCATCCGTCTTCTAAAAAGTTTTGGATGCCCTTTTTCCTATGATTTAGGTGTTAAGGGCCTATCTTTCATCTGTGCCTCACTCAAAGTTTATTACAAACAGCTCTGAGCTGCCTCAAAACAATTCAAGTGATGTACATCATTAAAAGTGAATCAATGCTTATTTTACAGTGTTCTTACAGTAATCAATCAAAGACATGGAACTGTTATGTCTTTCTTTCTCATGATCTATGTTATGATTTGTAACAATACAGCCGGGACCTCTAGTCTGAAGAGTATTGATATTACGTAATAAGTTTAATTATAATTAAGATTAATTATAAGTTAACATTTAACCCATATATTCCTGTATGTATCCTAGAAGACCTGCTATAGGAGTCCACTAAGGCTTACAGAATAAACTTACCAAAATATGATGCTACATTATTAAAGCGTTATTTTGTGGGATGATTATGTTATAATATAGTTCAACCCAACTATTTAAAACAGTTTGTTTAATACATTAAAAAATAAAATAATTTTTGATTATTTAGCTATGTGTAGAGATATAATCAAAGAAAAATAATACACACAATGCCAAGATTATGTCCTTTGGAATATCATTATTAATAGAATTACATTAAATTGAGCTGTAACTCTTCATATTTTGTACTGTTTTCCAAATTGTTTGTATATCCACTTAAAAAGATATATCTAGATTAATAATTTGGACACATTTGTATTTTTTGTTTTATTATTAGTACTAATGAAGGGTTAAACTATTTATTTTTTTATTTTATTTTTAACAATTGAGACATGAGCATTTCTCTCTAAATGGTTTAAACAGTTCCCAGACACACACATTAAATATTTATGACTGTTTATCCTGTAGTGTTAATAATTATATGTAGAAATATAAATCTATAACCAAGTTTTTCATAAACAAGTTGATTCAAATATAGAATGTAAAAAAAAACAACACACTTAATAGCAAAGCCTTTGAGTTTACACACAGGGATCAGCATTTATTAAAAATGTCTGTCAAAAATATGCAAGCATCCAATTCTATGAAAAAGAAAACACATCGTTTTCTCTCTGAAGTAACGTGAGAAAGACAATCGTCCTTTCTTCTAAAGCTGTGTGCACAGCAGACGTTTTCCCGACCGGGGAAATTTGGTCCGATGCCAATGACCCGACATGCCCGCGGTCAGAGAACGTCTGCTCTCTGCTCTCTCACACCCGCACAAAGAAATAAAAGAAATACACAAAACCCCATCTGTGTATTCACCATCTACATTTTGCTGACATTTGCTGTAAGAATGACTCTGTAATGCCGTTCTCCTCCAACTTCTCCATTTTTTTCGCTCAACAAAACCAAGTGTGTTGTTAAGATAATAGTGATTAGATTAAATATTGAGCACCTTAATTAAAGGCTTATTTTATTCTGGTGTTATTTGTAATAAAATATATTATTACTATTATTATGACTATAAAGTCAGACTAATCCAAAAGTCGCTGCATCTTAGGGGACATGGACAGAGACAGCTGGTTCTGATCTAGATTTTTATTAATAAAGAAAATGAGAAGAAATATGAGGTCATCTTACTTTTGACTTAAGCTCAACACATGACAGGTTTGGACCTGCCTTTTTTAACACATAACCATTTTTGATTGATTAATTGATTGATCTTTGAATAAGTGTTTGCTTAAGGATGAACGTCCAACAGCACAAAGTAACCATATTTAGCCAATAATTATTGAACTTTGCCTGGTAACAAGTCGTGAATTTTTTAATATTTCCCAGCGGATGAATCGATGAATAGCACAGCATCGTTCAAGACTTTTAAGACATCAAAGGACATATAAGTTCCTGTGAAAACTGCACACACACTCATCTATACATTTCCTACTCTGGTTCCTACGACAACACTGATGATGACAGCTGGTGTTGTGGCCACCCCCCCCACCCTTCCAAAGTTTTGGTTCTTGGCCAACACCTCCACCACCAGCCGCTCAAGAGCCTGTCAATCAGTTTCATTGCCATGGAGACACATCTCTCTCCTACTCCCTTTAATTTTCCCCCACGTATAAGCGAATTCGTCCTGTATGAAGATGGCCGGCGCCGTTCTGCAATGTCACCTCGGCATTTTGGAGGGTGGCGTCTATTTGCTGTAGAGTTCTTGTGGCTGCATTTCCCAGCATGCCCTCTTCAGCCTTTTTGTACCTTTATGTGCAGCCATAGAGGAGTCTAGGAGGCCAGCTGGAGCAGCCAGCAATTACGTTTACAACATGGAGGAGGAAATGACAGCGAGGGAGAGAACGAGCAGCACCTCTGTCTGGAAATGTCATCGAGCTCTAAGAACTCACAACATGGTAGTAAAGTGGTATTAGCCCTTATAAAAATGGACTAGGCTTTATTAAAGTGGCTATATTAAAGTACGCGGTCCCTTCAGAACAAAAGGAATTGATCAAAAATGAAAATGTGCACAAGATTACTCAGAGAAAAAGGCTCAATTTGATTTGGAAAGACAAAAAGACAGTGAAACAGCAAGCTTACAGCTTAATATTCACAAGCCTAATGCATCTCCCATTGCTCCCCTTTTCGTGTGGGCGAAAAAAAAAATAGATTTTATTCAAAGTTCTACAAAATACACGGGCTCAGACATCCAGCACTTTTTCTCTTCCTGGGACATTAATTCAAACCGCACCACACAGCCCCTAAAAATCCAAACGAGCCGCAATGTCTCAGGCATCCTGTAGGGGGCAGAAAAGCTCAGGGCACAGGCGTTAAAATACACACAAGAGACTGGGTCCCGACTGCGGCTTCTGCTAGACCTAACTTAATTTAATTAACGCTGTCGACTTTAAACAAACTCTGACACACACCCGAGGAGGGAGAAAGGAGAGTCGGGTGAAAATGATCTCCTCAAGGACACACATGAGAGATGCTTTCACATTTCAATGATGTAAGAGAGAAAAAAAACCTGATTGCTGAGTTACAGGACCTTTTCTATGAAGCAAAATGGGCAAATAATTAGCTAAGACAGCTGTTCTGGACAGCTCAAATATCAAACAATGAAGCTAGTGTAAAAATAAAGTCAGAAAGAGTTCTGATATTGCACATCCATCTATTTAGGACATGTTTGTGTTCCCAAACATCAGGGTGACAGAGGGATACTCCTCTTTATTATACTCATCAAAAGCAGCACTCTTTCACATACCTTTTTTTAACAACACAAACTTAATAGATAAAAAAATAGTATTTGCGAGTGTACATTGAACTCGTCGCTCTAATGTGAACTAATTTCCTTTTGATTACTGCATTACTCTGAGGTTTCTCTCGAGTGATGGCATAATTGTAGTTTAAGTAAATTAACTTCGCAAACGGTTCGCCTTACAATAATGCAGTTTGTTTAGACAACTTAGCAGATTTTCCCCTCTGGGGGGTGAATTAGAGGTCATGGCTCAGTAACCGATTCAATCCCAACCAGTACAAAGCAATAAAAAAGTGAAACGTTTTACCCACTTTTATCTAATTATCTTCTAAAACGGTTACGATGTAAGAATTATTCAAATTTTAAATTCGACTCTTATGTTTTGTCGACTTCTCATTTTTTCTATTCTATTTTTTCAGTGGTTAGCAGTGTTGCCTCAGGTCCACAGACCCGGGGCGTCCTGCTGCCTATGTCGAGTTTGCATGTTCTCCCTGTGTGCGCTCAGGTTGTCTCTCACATTCCTTAAAATGTGTTATGTCAAACTGGCCCAGTGTGTGAGTGCATGTGCACTGTGCTGCCAATTTTCACTATTTTTGTGCTTAGAGGGTATGACCACTTTATTAATGTTATATATTCTATAAATAATTTGTGTGAAAACATTTGATGTATCAAATTAAATTCTTGTTAAATTCTTGACATTTTTACATCCTAAAAATCAGCCAATCCCTAATTTCAGCAGTTAGGTACAAAACAAAAAGGGACTTGATTTATAAATGATTTGAATGTTTGATGAATTGATGACATTTGTGGTGTCCTGACAAAATGTTTATCCTTTTCAAAATGAGTTATTTTTGAGGTTCATGTTTATCTTGGTAGTTAAATGAAATGTTAGTTTATTATGAAATCATCTTTATACCATCTTGCATGACATAGACATAACAATGAATACCCAAAAAATGTAGTTGTCAGTGAAAAATTAGTTTCTGAGGAATTCATTTCTTTGACTATTTAAAAATGAATGCTTAACATTTTAGAAGCTTGCAAACAGTAATGTGTTTTTTTGCTGATAAAACATTTTGTAGCCATAAAAAATGCATTTCTAATGACCAATTGTGTGTCTATATTGATTCATTCAAAGGTATCCTTTTTGGAAAATGTATGTTTTGGAGGCCGAACAAAGATTCAAATACAAAATAATGACCACCTGCTTAACAAACCTAAAGATGTCAACCAAACAAGTATGGCTGAGAAGCAAACAAATAAAGAGAGAAAACAGAAAACAGGTCTCTCACAACCAGCAGACACACATTTGCACCGTCAGCAGTTTTAAGCACATGAAACAAAAGAAAAACCAGAGCTCGTTTACTTTAAAGCAGGTCACGTATTGGAAATATTTCAGAAACCTTAAAACAGCTTAACCACCTGTGATTACGACTAATTAAATATGATCACCTTCATTTTAAAAATCCAAACACTATCTAATCCAGACATCTAATTACTAATTATTTTGAGACTTGTGCTACAACAATAGATGACAAAGATGTTTGTTTTCTAGATTTTCCTTTTAACAATGAGTTAACAATGTCTGCTTAACTGAGGCAAGTCATAAATACATCAGCAGCTAATTAAACCTTCAATCAGGCCCTAACCTTGACTTTCAGGTTTACTGCAGCAGTTGGACACAAACAATTTTTACATGCAGAAGTCCTGAATGTACTGGTCACCCTCTATAAGTAACTGAGTAAGCAATCACAATAATCACAATAAGACGTGACTTACCGAAGAAGGCAGGCCTGGCGGAACTTTACGCACTTTCTTCGTCTGGACTTCTGGAAATCAAGAAGAGGGAAATATTTTTATGTGATATTTTAGTGATGTCAGTAACACGTATCAGATGTGAATTCTCCATGAGAGAGGCCGTAAGAAAAAGGAGATAAGATGCCAGCTGCTACCCTCAGCAATGAAACAAAAATAAATAGAAAACCAGCCATAAAGACAAAAAAAAAAAAAAAAAAAAAAAAGATAAAGAATCTGGTTTCTAATGGAAAAAAAAATTTACTACATGGCTTATTGTGTTATATTTTGGTGTTTTTCTTCTATGTGATATATGGGTGTGCACATGTGTCTGTTTGAAAAGGTGAGACTTTCGTAGGAAATGAAAGGAAGTGCAAATTGGCTGGAGGGCTACGGTGTCTCGAAGCTTAAACATAGAAATCTCAGCAACTCAACCATATTTACACACTCCATTAACCCAAGAAAAACATTTTTGATTCATTGTCCACAAGGCTACATAGCTACAAAGAAATTAGAATGTAACTTAAGTATGAACATGTAAACATTTTCAAAAGCAATATATATTAGAAATCTAAACTTTGCTCTTGCTTTTTGAAACACTAACGCCGCAGATACGATTTTAAAACAATTTTAAATAAGGACAACCATGAAGATGATGGTAAAGTCAATAATGATAACAACGAAGATGTTGGTAATGTGAATGCTGCCAAGGAAGATGGTAGTAATGTTACTGATGGTCTTGATGATGAAACGATAACATCAATGTTAATGTCAATGATGATGTGATAAAGACTAAGGTAACGTTAATGATGATAATGAAGATGATGGTAACGAAAATGATGATAATAAAGACTAGGGTAATATCAATGATGATAATGGAGATCACAGTAACGGTAATGACGATAATAAAGATGATGGTAACGTTAATGATGATAATAAAGATGATGGTAACGTTAATGATGATAATGTAGTTGATGGTAATGTTAATGATGATAATGTAGTTGATGGTAGCGTCAACAATGATAATAAACATGACGGTAACGTCAATGATCATAAAGATGATGGTAACAGTAACGATAATGAAAATGATTATAACGTCAATGATGATAATGAAGTTGATGGTACCGCCAACGATGACAATGATGGTAATGTCAATGATGATAATAAAGATGATGTTAACGTCAATGATGATAACAAAGATCATGGTAACGTCATTGATGTTAATGATAATGGTAAGGTCAATGATGATAATGAAGATGATGTTAACATCATTGATGATGGTAACATGAATGATGATAAAGATGAAAGTAACATCAATGATGAAAATGAAGATGGTAATGACAATGATGGTGATGATGAAATGATAACGTTAATGATGATAAAAACGATGGTAACGTTAATGATGATAATGAAGATTATGATAATCTTAATGATGGAGATGATGAAATGATAATGTCAATGATGATAACTGACGATGATCATAACATCTGATGATAGCAATGAAGATTATGGTAATGATAATGAGTAAAAAATGATAGTAATGTCAGTGACGATGACAATGAAGATAACTATAATCATGGAAGTGAAAGTGGCGTTGGATGATTATTATGATGATAGTAAACCTGATTCTGTAGTGACACTGGGGAGGATGATGAAGATTATGACAACATCAATTATGATGGCAATGAAGATGATAGTAACATTAATGATAATGCTGACAAAAATGATGGCAATATCAATGTTGATGACAATGAAGATAATTAAAATCACGGTAGTGAAAGTGGTGATGGTTGATGATGATCACAGTAATGATGTGTTTAGTCTAGTAATAGTGAATAGTGGTGATGATAGTGATAGCGGTGTTCATAATTACAATTTATGATGACGATGGCATGCACTTAATAATCCTGCAGAATTATTATTGAATTAGAACTGCAGAAAATCTGGGTTTGTGAGACTCCGGCAATAATCAGATTTCTACTATGCAACCAGCCAAGAATCTCAAAGAAATATGCGACGTAAACTTCAAACTTTACTATTATATAATCAAATTCTTCATTTTCTCAAGTATATACTGTGTGTCAATCTCTACAACATGTTCTGTAGCCATTTCACAGCCTTTAATTCCATGGTTCATTTAATTGCTGGGTTCCCAAACCACCCCCCCCACCAAAAAAAAAAAAAAACAAAAAAAAAAAAAAACAAAACAAAAAAAAACCCCAAAACACACACAGTACATGGAAAAAGAGCCCAAATACAGGTAAGTGTTTACAATGAGTGGACCTGGCAACTGTATTGGTAAGGCGTACATGTACAAACTGAGAAAACCAACTGAAATCGGTTAACTGGTAATATATGCTATGAGAAATCTGATTACTGGGGTAAATCCACCTCTCTTAATCCTATTTCTTAATCTGATATCTAGATTGGACTATGCTGTATATGAGACCACCTGATTATTATGATTATGGAGATGGTGGATGTCGTATTTACAGCTGGTAATGAAACAGATAGTAAAGATCATGGTAATAAAGATCCTGTTTAAACGAGGATGAGGTTTGCATCCAAACTAGGCATAAGCAATATAAAAATATGTATTTATATTCTTGAGGAGGTTCCTTGAGATGCAACAATTTTAAATGTATCTGTCTCTCAAAGGAGCTTTTGCCTAACAAAACCCTTCATGACATAGCACATTACCCACGATATCCATCTCAGTATGGCTGGCCAAAACAATTCCGGAGGATCAGCATAACCGGCAAACATGAGATGTTTGAAAGTTTTTATTAGCTATTTAGATATCACTCTCTAAACTACTTCTTAGAACGTAAAAGGAGTCAGAACCCTCAGTCAATGTAATGTAACTGTGTTATTAGACGTGTTTAACAGCCGATTCTTCTAAACATTAACTCCCAAAATTGGAGCTTCCCTCTTAGCTTCAGAAATTAAAGGGATTATTTACAATCACAACAGGAAGTGGGGGGTCCATTGTTATGAGCTGATTTTACATATTAAGCGACAGAGCATTCAGATTCCGATCTGACTGGCGATACATTCGCTTATTAAGTGTAAAAGCACATGGTTAAAATCTTATCAGGAAACAATCTAGATACTAGACGCACAAAAACACCAGTGTAAATGGGATGAATGATGATGACGATAATACTTATAAAAGAAAGAAGAAAAAGTTGATGTTGATGATGATAGGGAAATGATGTAATGAATAAGCCTTTCTCACCCATAGAGTCACTGTGTAACGGTCTTCTGCGCTGGTTGCTGCTGTAGTGTTGATAATACTGAGAACCCGGTTTGTTGGGGGACACCGTTCCAGGACTCACCATTCCCATCTCTCCTCCAATGATGCCCTGCTGCACCACACACACACGCACACACACACACACACACACACACACACACACACACACACACACACACACACACACACACAC
>JAVSBU010158179.1:0-12587 GCA_033118015.1 Loricariichthys derbyi
AACATATCAGATTAACCACAGTACATCACTAGCTTCACCATAGCACGCCACTGCAGACAGATCTGGAGCTCGAGTGGTGCGCGATCCCTCGTAAAGGGCGTAAAGCCACAATCGCAGCTCGAGGTCTGCTACATCCAATTTATAGTCCTTAAAACAGGTGGATCTCATTAGGCCATGCTACAGTGCCGCGTCCCCAGATTGCGCTGAGTACTTACTAAATGCGGTGCGGCCGTCGAACACGAGGAAGACTGTCTCTAAACACCACAGAGACAGCTTCCTCATTACAGTCTGTCTGTCTGTCGTATCTACTGTATCAGTACATGCACATACACCCATTGCCTTGCCAAAAAATAAAGTCATACTCTAATATTTTGTTGGACTGCCTTAACTTTGATTACGGCACACATTCTGCCTTGTCCACATGAACTTTAGCAAACTGCAGACAAGCAGCAATGTTCTTTTTGGAGAGCAGTGGCTTTCTCCTTTCAATCCTGCTGTGGCTTCACTTCCACAAGCTTCTGTTGCATCATTTATTTATTCAGAATTGCACTAATTTTCCCCCAAGATCTTGTATTGATGATGGGAGATTTGAAAAACTGCACAAAGTCTTCTCCAGAACATCCCAAAGATTCTCAGGTCTGGACTCTGTGGTGGCCAATTCATGTGTGAATTGTCTCATGCTCTCTTAACCACTTATTCACAATTTGAGGCCGATGGATCCTGCCATTGTCATCTTGCAATATGCCCGGGCCATCAGGGAAGAAAAACTACATTCTTTGGACACATAACATTGATGAACCTAGACCTGACCAGCTGCAGCAGCAACCCTAGATCATAGCACTGCCCCCTCAGGTGGTGACCTTTTTTTTGGCCAGGCAGTGTATAATATATATGTTATGTGTGTGTACCTATAACTTCATCAATAACATTATCTTTCATCATTAGTTCTCTATAGACCTCCCTTCTCCCTATTCGCTGTATTTCTCTCATTATTACGTCATTGTTTTATTTCTGTATTTGTTTTTCTCCTTATCATAAATCCAACTCTCTCCTTTGGTTTTCTCTTCTTTTTTCTTATTTCCTTTTTCTTTTATCAGTCAACATTTCCCTTTCTGTCCAATTCTTGCCTCTTTTCCATCAGTTTTTTTTTTTTATTTCATCATCATTCTTCTCGTCTATCCACCTATCATCTTTTCTTCCTCACTCTCCTCTTTGTTTTTTTTTTTCCACCACCCTCGTATCAATTTTATCATTAATTTTTATCAATATTCTCCTTCACCATTCACATCTCTAGGCTTCTCACCATTATTCCTCTTCTCTTCACCATTCCATAAATCTACCTCTCATTTGCTGTCCCATTACCTCTCTTTTTCTTCTCCCATTTCCATTACATCCTCTACCTTTTTTTCTCTCCATCATATTGCTTCTACTCTTCATGCTCCCTTTCTTTCAACCTTTTCTCTTCTTTTCATCACTCTGTTCGGTTTACAATGTTTACTATTTGTTTTTCTCTGCTCTTGTCTCCATCATCTTTTCTCTCATCATTCTTTTCTACTATCTGCCTGTATACTCCACCCTCCATCACTCTCACTCTCTCAACATTACTCTCCTCCTCTCTCCACTTTTTTCCACTTTAACTGTCCTGCCCTTATAATTTCCTGTCTACCTGTTCTTCCATAACTTCTACTCACTTGTCATAATTTCTCTCCACTTATATCTTCTCTTCTTTCATTGTCTACGGTCCTCCTCTTTCCACCTCTTTTCTACAGCTGGCATGAGGGAGGAAGAGGGCAACTCTGTACTGAGTCCAGTCTGAGCCTAGAGAGAGTGGGAGTTAACACAACAGAGGCTTCAGTCCCTTGGCTTCTTTTAATAGCCCCAGTTTGACCCTGGCTCGCCACACGCACAGCCACTACCGCAGTCCAATGATTAATGGCCTGGATTTTCTGCACACACACATGCACATACACACACAGCAACATTATGTGGTGCATATGCTGCCCCAGCTGCTGTGGGGCTTCTGTGTCTTCCTGTGTGTGGAGACATCTACAGGAGTAATGTAAATCAAGAGCATGTACCAATGGTCCATTGTCCAGTAAGTGGATCCATGGAAAGTCCATCCATAGAAATTTATTCAATGTGATTGGCACATGTTGGACCTACTTCTGTTTCAGCTGGCGTATGTACATTTGTAATAAGCAAGTAGTTTTATGTTTGTGTACAACTTATGACTTCATCAAAACAAATGCAAATTTCACCTAAATCACATTCCATCTCTAACCATCCATGATGATTTTGTGTGTGTGTGTGTGTGTGTGTGTGTGTGTGTGTGTGTGTGTGTGTGTGTGTGTGTGGTAGCTTGAGAAAAAAGGGTTCAGATAACAATCTGAAGAGGATTGATTTCCCTAAAGAGTGAGCTTATCTATTTTCCAGTCAATAAACAAATTAGCTCTGTGTGCATGGCTTCGTCCATGCAGTGTGTGAGCAAGTGTATGTATTTGTATGTACACATCTGAGTTGTGTATGCTCCTCAGGCTGCCATCAGGAAGGGGTTAAACCCAGTGGTCGTAGGCTAAGTCTTCGAATTAACATCTTCAGTTTGTTGCTTGATGAATGTATAGAGAGCATACTATATACAGTGGTGCTTAAAAGTTTGTGAAACCTTTACAATTTTCCATGTATATGTGACCTAAAACAGCAGCAGCTTTTCACAAAAGTACAAAATGTAGAAGAGAACCCATTTAAACAAATGAGACAAAAAAAATCATTTACTTTTCCACTTAATCCTGGTCAGTGTTGCAGGATAGCTGGCACCTAGCCGGCGACACAGGGCGCAAGGCAAAAAAAAAAAAAAAAAAAAAAAAAAAAAAAACCCTAGGCAGGACGCCAACCCATCATAGGGAACATATACTTAAATACTCACACTCGAACTGGGTAAGCTGGAACTGTGAGGCAATTACACTAAATGCTATGTGACCAGCCCTGACACATCATTTTTTTCTTGGAAATTTATTTATTGAGGAAAGTATTACATACAATATTTTATATCTTTAAGTGGTAAAGTATGCAGTTATTTAAGATTAGCAGTTGAAATTCAAGACCACTGTTACTTAGCTCCTAAACAATTAAAAGCATTTGTCACATTGATTAAGGTTAATGATTTCACCACCAGGAGAACACTGAACAACAATGGTGTGCATGGCATGATTGCTAGGAGAATGTTACTCCCTAAAAAGACCATTGATGCCCATGATGTGTCATGTGGACAGTTCAGAATACTATTGGAAAAAATAAAACATTTTCTGGATAGTTGACAGTGACATTGTAACGAGGAGGCTGTCTCCTTAGTGCTTCGCGACAGTCTTCCTCGTGATCAGTGGCCACGCCGCATAAGTACTTAGCGCCATCTGGAGGCGCAGTGCCATAGCACGGCCTGATTGGTTGCACCTGTGATCAGAGTTATAAATAAGCTGTGGTGGATCTGGTGCTTTGAGCTGGCATTGAGGCTTCTCGCCCTGTCACGAGGGATAGCACGCCACTCGAGCTCCAGATCTGTCCACAGTGGCGTGCTATGGCGAAGCTAGTGGTGTACCTAGACTAATCTGTTCTGTGTTTCCTTTGTAGATCCTGTTTGACCTGGTCCGAGGCACGTCCCCGTCCCTTTGTGTGCTTGGCAGGGATGAAGGTACCTCCTGTCCTTCGCAGAGGGCAGGAGGGGTATGGGTTGGAGCCCAGAGGTATGTGAGGGGCTTAGACAGTGTAAGGAAAGCAAGGTTTCCCCTGTTGGACGGAGGCACTCCCCACGACTCACAGACTGGTTGGGTAAGCGCTCGGCAGCTGTAAAAGGGTCTCCAGTGATGTGAGCATCTAGGGTCGAAGTTCCTCCCCGCCCAGATGCTCCGGGTCTCCTGGCTGGTGTTGCCATGTTTGGGACGTGCACTTGTGGATCCCATACACCCTAGCTTCCGCCGATCCCCAGGGGGTAAGCCGGTTCGGTTGGTTCTGTTTTGGTTCTGTACCTGGTTCTGTTCTTAATCTGGTTTTGTTTAATAAACATTATTGTTATTTTACTCTGTCCTGTTTGTGGGTCCTTTGTGTTAAATCCCCCGATCGTGACAGAGATAGAACTTTTGAAATGACAAATGGTATGCCTAGAAAATAGAACACACTGCATTCCAGCATAAGAAACTTATCACAGCTCTGAAGAAATGACCAGTAAATTCTAAAGAAAAAAAAAATATCAGGAGATCTCTTAATTAACTGCATATCAAGAAATGTGGGTCATGCAGCAAGATAGCATCTCTAAGAACACATGCTGTTCTACCAAAAGAGTGTTATAGAAGATTAAAATTAATCTACTGTCATGGCCAGGTCACAACCTTACTCAAACAGAAATGTTATGGAAGAGGTACATATGAGGAAATGCACCAACTTCTTTGAGTTGAAGGTGTTCTGTACAGAGGGATGGGCTGAAATTCCACCATGTTTTTCATAAATAGCTACATTTACGCCGCTATACAGAGATTATAGGTCATCTACTGACACAATCAATCATTAGATGACACGAGAGCTGTAACTCTTCACAATACCCTGTTACATGTGGTCAAGAAAAAAAACATGTCAATGTTATTCATAGACCACAGCTACATTTTCAGCCTTGTAGTACCTTCTAAACAGATGTTGAAGTTAGACAAGTTAGGCCTAAAATTTTGTTCGCAGTCACTGTGCAAAATTGATCAATGGGTATAGACTATGATGGCATCCCATTCACCAACCACCACCTAACATTATGCTTCGTAACACTCAGTTCCTTGAAAATAATCCGGATAAACTCTGCTGCTGAACAACCATGCAGAGGGACCTTCATGATTACATGCATTCTTTCACAGAGAATCGCTACGACCACTCCACCACTTCTACTCCTTCATTGGAGTCAAGCTGTGTTTAATTAAACTGATTGGACTAGATTAGGAAGGGCACACACCTGTCTCACAGTCTCATAGTGCTCACAGTGTATGTCAGAGCAAATGAGAATCATGAGATCGAAGAAACTGCCCAAGGAGCTCAGAGACAGAATTGTGGCAAGGCACAAATCTAGTCAAGGTTACAAAATAATTTCTGCAGCACTCACGGTTCCTAAGAGCACAGTGGACTCCATAATCCTTAAATGGAAGACGTTTGGGATGGCCACAACTCTTCTTAGACCTGGCTGTCCAGGCAAACTGAGCAATCGTGGGAGAAGAGCCTTGGTGAGAGAGGTAAAGAAGAACCCAAAGATCACTGTGGCCGAGCTCCAGAGATGCAGTAAGGAGATGGGAGAAAGTTCCACAAAGTTAACTATCACTGCAGCCTTCCACCAGTCGGGGCTTTTCTCCTCAGTGCAAAACATATGAAAACCCGCATAGAGTTATATTATAAAAACACATGAAGGACTCCCAGACTATGATAAATAAGATTAGCTGGTCTGATGAGACAAAGATTGAACTTTTTGGCATTAATTCTAAGTATGTGTGGAGAAAACCAGGCACTGCTCATCACCAGTCCAATACAATCCCATCAATGAAACATGGTGCTGGCAGCATCATGCTATCGGGGGGGGGGGTGGGGGGGGGGGGAGGAGTTCAGCAGCATGGACAAGACAACTGGTTGCAATTGAAGGAAAGATAAATGTGGCCAAGTACAGAGATATCCTGGAAGAAAACCTCTGTTATTCATAGACCACAGCTCCATTTTCAACACTGATGTTAAAGCTGAACACTATTCCTCTATTTATTCTGTGACCACAGCCAGTGAGAACTGGGAAAAACAAACACAAAATTTCTCGCAGATCAAATCACTGTATTTAGACTCACACACAATACCAATGTGAATGTTTACAGGGTGGAGACACATGACCTTTTTGCATGGTTCATAACCAACAACCTTACCCTGAAGGTTACCAAAACTAAAGTACTCTCCCATTTACATCAATGACTCAGCTGTGAAAATTGTCAACAGCTTCAGATTTCTGGTCACACAGCTGTCACACTTTTTCTTGGTCTCTAAATCCAGCAGTATTCTCAAAAGAGCACAGCAGCATTCATTCTTTCTGAGTAGACAGAAGGACTTTGGAATGAACCACTCTGATCAACCCTTACCAATTCATCACAGAAAGTAGATACTGACCAGATGCATCACTGTATGTTTTGGCAGCCTGACATGTGCAAGACATCAAGCTTCTACATTAAGCAGTAAAACGTGCATCCAAAATCCTTGGTTTTGACTTTTTACATGATCGGTTAACAAGGGCCCAGAACATCATTACAGACACCTTGCACCAAACTCACACCCCGTTTGACCCTCTTCCCTCTGATAAATGCTTCAGCAGCATCATGGCTGACAAATCCCAACTTAAGAACTGTTTATTCCAACAGTGTATTATGGATCTTAAGACCTCTACACAATTCATTTAATACACATATATTTTCTGTGCATTGTATCACATTAACATTATACACCTTTTGAATTATTATCAGTACATTAACTATTTTACTAGGATTTACACTATTGTTCATATTATCTCATATTTTCTCTATTTATCCTTATTAAAAGCCACAGTACATTCTTAGACTTGTCACGGCAAGAGGTCTTCTTCGTATGGCCCTCTAGCGGTGCGGCACCACAGTGCAACAGTAATTAGAGTCAGCTGTGTTTTCCATTATAAAAGCCCCAAAGAAGAGAAGGAATACGAGCGGCAATTCGGCTCGGTTGAGCCCGTCACGTTACAGGGGCACGCCGCTCGTATTCTGGATCTGGGGGGCGGCACGCTGTGGTGGAAGTTGGGATGCATTCCAGCTAGAGATCAGAGGCGAGTGATGCAGAGGTGGTATGCCTGCATGTTGTTGGACACCTAGCGAGGTAGGCTAGGTGCGGTGGAGTGAGGCATGTCCCAGCCCTATGTCTCAGGGACGAAGGTACCACCTGCCCTTGGTAGAGGGCAGGTGGAGTAGTCGGCGGGAGCCCCGAGGTATGTTAGCCATTCTGTTAGACAGAGAAGGGACATATCGTGTGCCCCCCAGTACCCGGGAGGCATCAGGCTCCGGTGGACAGCTGGTAGGACACGTCCGTGCGGGACGTGGCCAGTGGCATCGGCTGGTTGGGAAGATCCCTAAGAGGGTACCAGTAAAACTCCAAGGTTGGTGTTCCCAGCGGCACCAGTCCAACGTTGAGCGGTGTCCCCTGGCCTGGGACCTGCCCGGGGCTCCTCCCACGACGGGCCTGGTATGGGACGTGCGCTCACGGCCTCGTGCATCCCAGTTTGCACCGGTTCCTGGGGGTCAGTCGGTTTTGACTGCGGTTATGTTGTTATCTGGTTTTGTGCTTGTTTACGTTTAATAAAGCACTGTTATTAGTTTCACTGCCCTGTGTATGGGTCCCTTTTGTGTTCAAATCCCCTGGGTGTGACAAGACTAAATACAGTTGTCCTTGAAGGTTTATGAACCCTTTAGATTTTTCTATATTTCCACATAAATATGACTTAAAACATCATGAGATTTTCACACAAGTCCTAAAAGTAGAGAAAAAAAAACCTACTTAAACACAAGACAGACATATTATACTTGGTCATTTATTTATTGAGGAAAATGATCCAGTATTACATATTAGTGAGTGGCAAAAGTATGTGAACCTCTAGGATGAGCAGTGAGTCAGGTGTTTCAATCAATGGGATGAAAATCAGGTGTGAGTGGGCACCCTGTTTTATTTAAAGAACAAGGATCTATCAAAGTGTGCTCTTCACAACACTTTGGGGAAGTGTATCATGGCATGAACATAGGTGATTTCTGAGGACCTCAGAAAAACATTGGTGATGCTCACCAGGCTGGAGAAGGCTACAAAACCATCTCTAAAGAGTTTGGACTTCACCAATCCACATTCAGACAGATTGTGTACAAATTGAGGAAATTCAAGACCAGTGTTACATTCCCTAGGAGTGGTCGACCAAAAAAGATCACACCAAGAGCAAGGCATGTAATAGTTGGCAAGGTCACAAAGGACCCCATAGTAACTCCTAAGGGTATGGCTAATGTTAATGTTCATGAGTTCACCATTAGAAGAACACTGAACAACAATGGTGTGCATGGCCGGGTTGCAAAAAGAAAGCCACTGCTTTCCGAAAAAGAACATTGTTGCTCGAAGGGAGAAGGCTATTGGAAGAATGGTTTGTAGATGGATGATACCAAAATAGAACTTTTTGGTTTAAAAGTAAAAGAAAAGCGTTATGTTTGGAGAAAGGAAAACACTGCATTCCAGCATAAGAACCATATCCCATTTGTGAAATATGCCCATAGTGGTATCATGGTTTGGACCTGTTTTTCTGCATCTGAGCCAAGAAGACTTGCGATAATTGATGGAACAATGAATTCTGAATTATATCAGAAAATTCTAAAGGAAAATGTATGTGTTCAGGACTGATCAACAGTTACCAGAAATGTTTAATTGCAGTTATTACTGCACAAGAGGGGTCACACCAGATACTGAAAGCAAAGGTTCACATAATTTTGCCACTCATTAATATGTAATATTGGATAATTTTCCTCAAGAATAAATGACCAAGTACAAGTACAATATTTTCATCTCCTTTGTTTAACTATGTTCTCTTTATCTACTTTTAGGACTTCTGTGAAAATCTGATGATGTTTTAGGTCATATGTATGCAGAAACATAGACAATTCTAAAGGGTTCACAAACTTTAAGTACCACTGTATATGCACAAGGATCAATGGCAGATCAGTAGCATCTTGGCATATCTGGGAACACACAGCCTTATAAATACAAATATAAATACACAACCTTATAGTATACATTATGTTTAGAATATCTTCCTTCGAGAAGGTCGTCAGCCTATCAAAAATGCAAACAGAAAATAGTAATAGGTCTTCAGAACTGCTTTGCATATTTCGAAAGATATGAGGATGTGAATTTTTTTATTTATTTATTTTTTTTGCATTGCTTACCATGATACTTGTACCAAACATGCAGTTGGCTTAAGTTATTATACAAAACATTCCCAATTCCATAAGAAAAAAAAAAACCCAATGCTTTGACATTCATGCAAGACAGACCAAGCAAAAGCTTTGAAAGTCTGCCCAAGGGGAAGTATAAAAGGCTTTAGTGTGGGAATGCAGTGAACCATTACTCATGCCTGCTTGCTCAACCTTTCTTATGGTTTATCTTTTGTTCAGATTATTCATTTTAGTTTTAAACTGTGTATAGAATAGCCTACCTGCTAGCTGTTAAAACATACTAAGGATTTAAGTCAATTTTGTTATTTAAACCTTTTATTCCAACATTATCAGCAGACAACTCGTTGCACTGATGAGTTATACATTTTTTATAATCAGACAGAGAACCAGCTTGATTTTCTTTTGTCATGTTAGAGTTGCATGAGTGTCAATCATGTTGTATGTATGAAACTTAAATCAAATGTGTAACTAAACTTTTATTTATTTTATTATCAGATAATCTCTAGTGGATAGTCCAACTATGCACTGTCCACTAAAGTATGGATATTTAATGTAGAGAGAAATTGCATTTTGTGCCATTTTCTTGTCAAACCAGTGTCCAAAGAGGCCTTTCTTATTTCATGATTCAAGGGCAACCACCAAGGAAACACTATACAAAATCAATAGATATGTGGCTGTCACACTGTACCAGGAATTCTTCACTTCACATTCTTCAAACATAACATACATTTTCTATAATTTTGTGTTTCAGCAGTATGACCGTGCCGTGTTAGTATGATCGCCATTCTGGTGTTTGTCAAAGAAAATGAATGTACAGTAGTCCTTGAAAGTTTGTGAACCCCTTAGAATTTTCTATATTTCTACATAAATATGACCTAAAACATCATCAGATTTTCATACAAGTCCTAAAAGTAGATAAAGAGAACCTAGTTAAACAAAGGAGACAAAATATTATATTTTGTCATTTAATTATTGAGGAAAATTATCCAATATTGCATATTAGTGAGTGGCAAAATTATGTGAACCTTTGCTTTCATTATCTGTTGTGACCTCTCTTGTGCAATAATAACTGCAACTAAACATTTCTGATAACTGTTGATCAGTCCTGCACACTTTAATTTTATCCCATTCCTCTGTACAGAACCTCTTCAACTCTGGGATGTTGGTGAGTTTCCTCACATTAACGCTTACTTCAGATCCTTCCACAATATTTCTAAGGTCAGGACTTGGCCATCGCAAAACATGAACTTTATTCTATTTTGACAATTCTTTCGTACAATGATTTGTGGGCTTAGGGTCTTGTTTTGCTGCATGAACCCCATTCTCTTGAGATTCAATTCATGGACAGATGTCCTTATATTTTCCTTTAGAATTCTCTGATATAATTCAGAATTCATTGCTCTAGCAAAGATGGCAATCCATCCTGGCCCAACTGCAGTAAAACAGGACCAAACCATGATACTACCACCACCATGTTTCACAGATGGGATAAGGTTATTATGCCGAATGCAGTGTTTTCCTTTCTCCAAACATAACGCTTTTCTTTTAAACCAAAAAAAGTTCTATTTTGGTTTCATCCATCCACAAAACATTTGTCCAATAGTTTTTTGCCTTGTCCACATGATCTTTAGCAAACTGCAGATGAGCAGCAATGTTCTTTTTGGAGAACAGTGGTTTTCTCCTTGCAACCCTGCCATGCACACTATTGTTGTTCAGTGTTCTTCTGATGGCGGACTCATCAACTTTAGCATTAGCCAATGTGAGAAAGGCCTTTAGTTCCTTAGAAGTTACCCTGGGGTCCTTTGTGACCTTGCCAACTATTACACGCCATGCTCTTTTAGTGATCTTTGTGGGTCGACTACTCATGGGGAGGGGGACAATGGTCTTGAATTTCCTCAGTGTGTACACTGTCTGACTATAGATTATTGGTGTCCAAACTCTTTAGAGATGGTTTTGTATCCCTTTCCAGCTTGATGAGCATCAACAACTCTTTTTCTGAGATCCCCAGAAATCTCCTATGTCCATGGCATGATACACTTACACAAACATGTGTTGTGAAGAGCAGACTTTGATAGATCCTTGTTCTTTAAATAAAACAGGGTGCCCACTCACTCCTTACTCACATCCAATTGATTGAAAACACCTGACTCTAATTTCACTTGCAAATTAACTGCTAATCCTAGAGGTTCACATACTTTTGCCACTCACTAATATGTAATATTTGATTTTCCTAAATAAATAAATGTATAATATAATATAAGTATAATATTTTTATCTCATTTGTTTAAGTAGGTTCTGTTCATCTACTTTTAGGATTTGTGTGAATATCTGATGATGGTTTAGATCATATTTATGCAGAAATATAGACAATCCTAAAGGGTTCATAAACTTTCAAGCACCACTGTATTAGCAGCCCATTTGGTCACTCCAAAGAGGTTAAGCTAGAATAAATGTGTAAGTGTAATAGGTCAGTCTTAGTGCATTTTGTTGTAGTTGTGTCCCAGGTGCCATGTCACAAATCAATTCAAGTCAAGAGATGGCTAGCAGGGAGAAGTACTGGCTTCCGCAATCTAAATATTTTATTTGTATTACAAGTCTTGAGCTTTTAAAGATGCACACTGTCCTTTTTTGCCTGTTTCACTGATGTATGCATGTTAGTGGTTAAGTCTTTTTACCCAGGTTGGTGCTGGGCTAGAATCGTTTATATTCAATTATTAAGAGTCGTGTGCTTCTGATGGGAGTTGAGAAATGGAGCAGTTTGGAAAGAGTCAGCATTTTAAATTCATTACAGTTTATCTTGATCAGGAGTGCTGATTGTAAAGTGTCATTGGGTTTAAGGACAGAACTATATAAATGTGACTAACAACAACAACAACAACAACAACAACAATAATAATAATAATAATAATAATAATAATAATAATAATAATAATACTGTATGGCACTGTATTATAGCTTCAAATATGTGAGGGTGGGGACTGGCATGGCCTCCTCTAAAAAAAGAAGCAAATTGTTGATCAGGAAATGTCAAAGTGCAACTAAGCATGTATGTGAGCATTACCCATGTACAGTACCTTGCAAAAGTATTCATACACCTTTAACTTTTCCACATTTTTCACGTTACACCCACAAGCAAATGTATTTTATTGAAATTTTATTTGATAGATCAACACAAAGTATTTATATACATGGTTTTAAAAAATTTTAATTCAGCTTGACCAATTTGACCTTCAGAAGTTACCTAATAAGTAAATAGAGTCCATCTGTATAACTATAGCTCTTCTGTGAATGACTTATACCCCATTCTCACATAGAGTATTTTGGCCTGGGCTATCGTGGGTCAAAAAGCCATGACATTTACCACAAAATTAAAGTAAAAAGGGGACGTACAATAGTATGCAAATTATCCTACCTTTAAACTTCGCCAGGTGCCGTATACATTCCAGAGTGTCATGATTGTACCTCGAATCCCACACCAAACTTCATTAAAAAGTTGGCGAAAACTTCAGAGCGACGCAGAGAACCCCCCATATGCCGCGTTTTGCCATGTAAGATCACCGAAGGCACACTTTAGCCCAAAGGCAA
>JAVSBU010158286.1:0-12586 GCA_033118015.1 Loricariichthys derbyi
GATAAAGGTTTGATAAAGTAATCCGGTGCCCATGTGCTTCTATCAGATATTGATGAATGAAGCTTCTTGATTTGGTGATAAACTGGAGATCTTCTGGCCAGTTTATGGAGAGCTCAGCCTTTCCTGGATCCTGCTTTTGTTAGAAATCATTTATAATCACAATTTATAATCATGATTATAATCATCTGTTTGAAATCACATCATTATTTAGTTTTTTACCTCATTATTAACCCTAAATTTCCCTGTACCAACTTATTTTGGAACATGTTGCAGGTAAAACGCATCCAATGAACTAATTATAATAGGAAATTAAAATCTTTCTTTTAACTCCAGAAGTTGTGGTTGTAAACTGTGAATCAACACATGGAACTAAACTGTAAAGGGGAACGAGACTAAACTGTGGATCTCGTCCTCCTCTGATTAAGAACAGGCACCAGGATTAAGTTCTTAAATCCTCATGTATCTGTAATTAAAGGAGAAATTAAAGCAGAACTGTGTGGAGGATAAATCTAAATCTGATCACTCACCGAGCCCATTCTCAAACTTGTTGGATTCCTCTCCGTAAATGAAGCCGGACAGCTCTGGAAACTGTTAAACACACACTCGATTACACAGAGAAAACGTGCCATGCCCAATTATTACTCAAGGGAGTGGTTAGACGGCAGCTGGAGGACCTGTTTGCAGACGTCGTGTCTGATCATCTCCTGAATCACCACGTCAGCCAGAGTCTTAAAGTCCTGCACAAACTTCTTGTTCTTGTCCATGCCGGTCTTCTCCTGCACCAGCAGCTCGAACAGCGGCGCCTCCTGCCTGCACACCCGAGCCACGTTAGCCGCCTTCTCAGAGACGCTCAGGAGCAGACGCAGCAATGCCGCCATCGCCGTACAGAAATTAATCACTACAGTAGAGAAACAAACGATTCATATTCCACGATATATGGATATAAGATAAAAGCGTAACGTGCCACGCAGACCAGACCTCCAGAATCCACCGTACAGAAAGCTAACATAACTGATGTAAACAAAGGAACAATGGTTTATTATGTTGATTTTTATTATTACCATACCATTATAAATGTGTCCTTTTTAGGATTCTGTATTAAAATATCCCTTTTCAATTCTTTACATTTGTTACCAGAAAATGCACTGAACTTTAAAGCATGACGACACAGGCCCAAACATCAACATCCTTTCTGAGAGATCATACGACTTCCTGTGATTCATAGGAAAACTATTGTGTTTTTTTAGCGTTTTGTCAAAGCAAAAACAGCTGACATTTGAAAAAAAGTAAAACCTAAAAAACAGTGCCCAAAATAAAACATTAAACAAATGTATATATACAACTTGTTTCCAAAAAAGAGATTTCAGAGGGACAGGCTGGTTTGATGATTAAAGAAATTATTTTAATCAGTTAAATCTAAGTGTATTTATCTGAGTTTCATTGCTATTGCTGCTGTACACATTTCATGAAAACATTCCAGACTTTTAGAAGCTGAATACATTTTAGTGCAGATTATACATCCAAAATGCTTTAATTTTTGCAGAAAGTGGCTCATTCATAAACAATCTGGCCCATGAGGCGTTAAAAAAGTGATAATCAGGTCAGACTGTTTAAATAACGCGAATAAAAATATCACATGAACTGGGACAACCAGCCAGAATAACCAAACGACCCACTGCAGATCCGGAAAGGGTTACTAGAGGTTAATAGTGGGTGTGAGTGAGCCCTATAGTTGTATGCAAACCTTTGGGCATCTCTACTCAAATAATATCCTGTTGATTTTCTTAATGGAGAGCCAAAGGTGCCAAACGTTTGCATAAAGCTGCAGGCAAATTCCAAGTTCCTGGGATGGTAGTTTTGTATTTAAGGCTTATGGGCGGAGTTAGGAACGTTATTTTGCTCGGCCTTACAGAAATCAGATGCATTAAAAAAGCAAAAGTGTTCCTATAAACAGTTTCACGCTTTAAAACGGACAGGACCGACTGATATTACGATATGTTTATACATAACGCTGCATATCTCTAAAGTACTCAAAGGTTATTTGAACCCCATGAATAGGCACCATGTGTGTAGGTTACCTGAGATGGACTTGCACCCTGTGCTGCCGGTTTGACTCCAGCCTCTGACCCCAGCTTTCCTAATCATGGCCATGGCGCTCTAGCACTTATCCCTGGGTGCCAGTCCATCGCAGGGCTTGGTAGAGATCACTGGTGATCATCCTCCCCTCCCTCAGACGTGACCATTTGTGTTGGGTGTGATGGGCTCCGTATTAGACCTCTGTCCCATCCTAATGCACTGCTTCCATTGGTTATGGAATGAAACGCCTTTTGATACAGAAGCCACTTTTCGGGTCTTTTTTTTCTTCAGAATTGCACTTAACCCGCCTGTTAAATATTTACCCTCCACAATCAGAAATCCTTCCTAAATAAACCCTGCCTTCTGTAAATAAATCTGCACGAGTTTAATCAGCGATGATCAGCCGCCTAATACTGGAAACAAATTCGGATAAAATCATAACAAACACGCTCACGGTAACAAACATTTAACGCCAGAACCGAATCCGGTCCGAACCGAGCTCTTACTCACCTCGAGCCCGAAAGCTGGTGCGTTTTAGCTGAATTCGTTGCACGTGAACGTCTGGCACCAGTCCGGGGTGCAAATAACACAGAGCAAAGAGAGAAAGTGTAAAAAAGTAAGAGCACTTCCTGCACTAGCAGCCTCCATCTGACTCCCTGCGCTCCTGCCCTGCCCTCACAGCTCACCTACGCCCTCTACCACGCATGCGCACAGCACACCGTCACCCCGCCGCACGACGCGAAGGCAGGCCGTGTCCCAATCCTGTTCGTGCCCTAAACACTTCCCCTTCGTTGTTTAGACCGGAGGGAGGCTGTGTTACGTTCCAGTGGTCTGCGATATTGTAAAATGTGATATCGTACCAAGTAAATACAGAGCCAGTATCGCTGATACCGATACTTTTTACTTACAGCTTTTGTTCTTTCGTGTAAGGGAGAGCAGTGTCGTGATTTAGGATGTGAATCCGCCATTTATATTTATTAGTGTGATTGCCTTACAGGTAATTGTTATCCGAAGGTCATATATCTTCTTATTATTATTATTACTCAGCCGTTTTTTGACGCTTAACATGTCCCGCAGTTTTCCAGATATCGACACAGGACAAACACCAAAACACGCAGAATTCTCGGGAGACGGTTGCTTGTATACAGATAAGCAATCGCACATTGCATTTGCACGCTATACGCGAAAACGTGAGAAAATTTTCCCATTGACTTAACATTACGGCCAACTTTAGACGGCCATAACTCTGACAATTCTTGAGCTAGAAACATCAAATCCAGTCTGCATGGACCGTGGGGCATCCTGACGTCACGGTGTGATCGGGCACTCCGGTCACTTTTTACCACGCCCACAATTTTCGGCCATCGGAAACCCATTGAGCACAATGTTATTTGGCCATTTTTTGAAGCTTAATTTCGCCTGCAGTTTTCGAGATATCAACATGGGACAAACAGGATAACGTGCAGAATTCTTGGGACACAGGTACTTGTACACAACTAAGAATTCGCACATCGCATTCGCGCGCCATGCGTGAAAATGCCAGAAAAATTTCCCATTGACTTAACATTAGTGCCGAGCACCGACGGCCGTACCTCTGACACTTTTTGAGCTAGAAACATGAAATTCAGCATGCATGGACGAGGGGGCACCCTGAGCCGGCACTTGCATCGTGGCAATCACACTCGCATTTTCTGCAGGAAATGTACCTCTCTAGTTCATTTTCTTATCCAATTATCCTGGTCAGAAACAGCAATTAACCTAACATGCATGTTTTTGGAATGTGGGAGGAAACCGGAGTACCTGGAGAAAACCCACACGAACACAGGGAGAACATGCAAACTCCACACAGGTTGTGCCCAGGGTCAGAACTGGGGATGTCAGAGCTGCGAAGCACAAACCACCGTGCCGCTTAAATGATTTTGTGATATTGCAAATAAAATAAATATTACTGTAACAAACTAAATTTGCATGAATTCTGCATAAGAAGTGCCACTGTTGCCCCACAGCTCTGAAATCTCCGGTTCAATCCCACCTTGGGCTTATGTGGAGTTGTCCTGTGGAGTTGTGTGGAGCATGTCCTCCCCGTGTCCGTGTGGGTTTTCTCTTCGTACTCCAGTCTCCTCCTACATTCCAAAGACATCCATGTTAGGATAATTGGTGTTTCCAAAGTGCCTTGGTCAATAAAGTGGACATGCAGTAAATCAGATGGTCATTAAATGGTTCTTATCTTTATACCCCCTGTGCCGGGACGATGCCCCCTGTGTGACAAAAATGAAATACGTTTTAATGCTTTGGTTGTGAATGACGAGGCTAAATCTTTACACTGCCTGTTTAATCTGGTAAAATTACTTTTAAACTTTTAAAAAGTTAATATCTTAATGCATGTGAGGGTTTGGATTGACGATTATTTCACTCTTTAGGGAAAATGTAATGCAGCTCCATTAACACTCTATCACGATGTCTGCTTTAATGGTGTCATTTAGCTCTTAAACAGCTTTCTGCTTCCTCTTCCCTCTGAGTCGCCCCTCACCAATAAACCACATTTAGGCTTTTAAAGCACATCAATCGATTCGGATTAGAGATACACACACACTCATGACCGTCTCTCCATCGCCACAAGGAGTTCTACAGGCATCTGAGACGGAGCTGTGGAGGGAGATTGTTCTGCTTCCAAGGTAATTTCTGCTTTAAATAAGTGATAGAATGTCTGTATATAATATTAGATGGATTGCACTAGGAAAGTCACAGCTTAGAGCTTTTAAACACTGTGTACAGGAAGTTTCATTGACATGACCTCTACAGGGCACTTTCGGACGTTTCTGCTCAATGTAAGGCTTCTTGTTTTAGAACAGAATTTGGCATGTGCAAAATGTTCCTCACTTTTCTAGGTTTTATTAGGTCTCAGAACTTAATTTACAACTCATTTAAATGGGACCGTATTTAAGATTAGTGTCAGTAAAATGTAATTTGACCCGGGTCAGCACAGGCTCCAAAGGCGCCTTAAGCATGTCTTAAATGTTAAGTGTGTTACACATTGCTTAAGTGACACCTAAGAGCTTTTTTAAGGGAAATCTGTCTAAGTATCAAACAATCTTAAACAACAAATTCCCTTACAATTATGCAAAACCTCATCTTAACTCTCAAAAGACAGAGAATACGGCTGAGCTTTATGAAAAGAGTCTACATAGGTTTTTTGAGATAGACATTTAAAAGAGCACCAGTTTCTATCAATTTCTAACAGTCTATCAATTTATCTAACCATTAATGATCAGTCTGTGATTCCTTTGCATTTACTTTTTAAAATTAACTTACTCTTGCTGTATTTTTGTAAGATTTTTTTTTACTCCTCAGTCCACTTCAGTTTTCTGTTCTCATTTTCTCAGCTGAAAGCCGTTAAGCCAGCTCTCAAATAGAGAAATGGAATAAAATACTTTACAACAACAAAACCTCAGTCACCACAGTAAATTAAGTAAAACATCTGCATTTTATTCAACACTCTGTATTTACTTGTGTAAGGGAAAATCTTTCTTTAAGGTTCCTGGGGAAAAACGTAATGCTTTTAATCATATTTTGGGGATAACTCCCTAAAGTAGAGATGTTTTCATGTTCCTCCATTTCTGTGGGTCAGTGAGAGAGATTTGCCATCCTGTGGTTCTCCTCCGTTGAAGGGGATTCATGCACATGGCTGTGGAATGAGATAAACCCATCAGGTGCTAAGTGGACAGAGCTGTCCAGTGTGATCCGTTCAATACGCATGATGCTTTATTTTATAATAACACAAACTTTAACACAATATTTATTACTGGTCCCTTTCAGAGCCATGTCTGAGCTGGAAAAGGCCATGATCACCATCGTTCACGTCTTCCACAAGTACTCGGGACACAAGTGCAAGTTGAAGAAGGCAGATCTGAAGGACCTCATTAACAATGAGTTGAGTCAGTTCATCAGGGTGAGTGACCTAAAGAGGAATTAGGGAGCAGACAGGGACTGGAGGATGGAACAATGCAAATCATTATGATTTTTCCACCAAACCTAGGAAAGGCAAATTCTGTAAGCAAAATATGTGGCAGGATGGATGATGAGCTCTGCCTGGAGGGAGGGGAGTGAAGTCATCATAAACAGATACTACTGACTGTGCACCTCATGCTCTCAAATAACTAAGGCTGAGTTTCAGAATTTCATGCAAGCTGAGAAACAATAAAATTATTTTTAAGTCAACACTTTAATAACACTGGTTCTGACCAACAACACAAGAGATTTGTTGTTGTTTTGAGTTTGTTTACTTCTTTGTGTTTGTTTATTGAGGACATGATGTTCATTTAATTCAGTTCAGTTTATTTAGAAATATGTACTAGTGAAGAAGACGTGGTCTCTATATATGAAAGAGGCGTGGCCTTGTTAAGTCAGTATTGGGAAAGTAGGCGTGGCCTCTGTATGGTTCAGTTCTAGTAAAGTAGGCGTGGCCTCTGTATGGTTCAGTTCTAGTAAAGGAGGCGTGGCCTCTGTATGGTTCAGTACTAGTGGAGACGTGGTCTCTGTATGGTTCAGTACTAGTAAAGGAGGCGTGGTCTCTGTATGGTTCCATACTAGTAAAGTAGGCGTGGCCTCTGTATGGTTCAGTACTAGTGGAGACGTGGTCTCTGTATGGTTCAGTACTAGTAAAGTAGGCGTCGCCTTTGTATGGTTCAGTACTATTAAAGGAGGCGGGGCCTCTGTAATGCTAATAAAGGGGGCGTGGTCCCTGTCTGTTTCACACCCAGCAAAAGAGGCACAAACTCTGTATGTAAGTACTAATAAGAGCAGCCTGGCTTCTGCATCTGACAGATCTCTATATGTTAATCCTGGTAAAGGAGGCGTGGCCTGTAATGCCAGGGCTAATGAAGGGGGCGTGGTCTCTTTCATTCCTAGTGAAAGAGGCATGACCTATGTACATGTCAGTCCTGATAAAGAGGCATGGCGTCTGTATGTGCTGGTCTGAATGATGGGGTGTGGCCTCTGTTAGTCCTGAAGAAGGGGTGTGGCCTTTATGTCAGTCTTAGTGATGGGGCGTGGCATTTGTGTTAGACTGAGATACAGGGCATGGCCTCTAAGTGTCAGTACTGATAAGGGGGGTGTGGTCTCTGTCCTAGTCATTTTTCTGTCCATAGTCTAAAACAATAGGAATATATGGTTATAAACGAATGGCTGCACATAACTTGATTTAAATGTATTTATTTATTTTTCACGCAGTGACCAATCATTCTGATCATAACCAGTTATTGATTAATCTTTCATTGCTGTAACCTGTGTTCTTTGCAGAAGATTCAGAAGAAGGAGACGATGGACACCCTGTTTTTAGATCTTGATCAGAATGGAGACCTGGAGATCGACTTTCAGGAGTTCATCCCCCTCATCGCCATGGTGACAGCCGCCTGTCATGATCTGGTCGTTCCCAAGCACACCCATTAACAATGAGCAAACAGGCGTTGTTAAAAAGCAGCGGCGTGTGGAGCTTAATGACACAAAAATCAAGGGCGAAAACATAATGTGTGTTGTGATGTGTTTAACAAGGGATAAGAGACGATTCAGCCTGTCATGCTTTTTTGTCTGAATCATGTTTGAATCGTCATAATAAAACACAGAAACTGAAATTGGACATCATTTTGTTTGTTAGAAATGTGGCCTCTGTATCAGTCAGTTATTTATTTTTTGATCAAACATGTTTGTGCAATCTCTCTCACACACACACACACACACACACACACACACACACACACACACACACACACACCCACACACACACACACACCAATATGAAGCTACTCTATTAAGACGTAAAATCAACAGAGGTCTGTTGAAGCAGGGTCTAAGTCCTTCCCTCCTCTCTTAGATGACTGTCCAGGAACTTCAGGATGCGTCTCCACGAGTCCTCCTGGGCGATGGTGTGCTACGCCAGGTTCCCTCCCCACATGATCATGGCTGAAAAGCACGGTGCATGTTCAGTAACGGTAAAAACAGTCTACAATAATGATCTATAGATAAGATAATATGCTTTTCATTAGTCTTTTGGTATGACCGTGTAGGATCCTAACAACTGCTGAATTAAACGCTACAATCTGACTAGGCTTTGTGCAGAAATACCTTCAGTGGGTCTAAATAGCATCATAAATATTCTAAATTATAGGTGACCCATTACCTTTTCCGTACATTAACACAGCTCCCTGGGTGATGTGTTTTTTTCTAAATGGTACAGGGATCGACCCCTGCAGGTTCTTCTCACCCTCTCTAAATACGTAGCTTTAAATGCTAATGAGCCACTGCTCAGCACAGTTAACCAGTCTGATTATTCTAAGTGATTTAGGCCTTATTTTTCTGCAGAGTCAGGTACAAATAATTGTAGTCACGGGTTCCATTCATGTTGTTCCTTCTCTCTTGCTTTCTGTACAGAATAAATCAAAAGAACTATGTGTATATTTCAAAAGATCAACAGTATGATTACACACTGAAAAAAAATCAAAAATGGATTATCATCAGCTGGCATGTGGACTGAAACCTTAAACGCTTAACCCTTTGATGTTTATACAGGTTAAAACAAAATATGAGTACTGAAATGGTCAGCGCTCTAATAATAGTACTGATATTTTATATCATTTTAGAGCAACATAATTAATAAGATGCATATTTCAGTGTGAGTATCATTAATAAATAACTGAAACAACTGATTTGAACCAATTGTATGCTATTAGTTTTAGGCTTAATCCTGATCAGGATCATATGGTCACAGCTCTACGGTTCGATCCCGACCCTGGGCTCCACCTTTGTGGAGTTTGCATGTTCTCCCTGTGTCTACACGGGCTCTCCTGTGACTCTGACCAGGATAAGCAGATAAGACAATGAATGAATGAATGAATGAATAATTCCACCATAATTTAACACTGCTAAAAAACAAGAGAAAAGGAGAGTGTGCACACTGACTTTGATGTGGTCGGTGGCTGAAGATGGAGCTGTGTGTCGTGGGTGTGTACGGACACTCGATCAGGTGACCTGCACCGGGGTACGAGACACATGTCATTAGGTGAGCTTTACCTACAGCACTCAGTCTTCTCTCGGTCTGCAATCAGATAAGGATGTGATTCAGATAAGATGACAATTAAAGCTGGAGCTTATCTCACAAACCACACCTGGTACCTCCAGGTAACCGTGATGATGTTCCACATAAACAGGCCCATTTCCCCAGTGGTGAGAATTCAGGAGCCTCCAGCGAGATGAACTTGTGGGCTGTGAATGCAGATTTATCTTCCTGATCATGGGGACCCACCCAGTGCCACCTTATCCTATTGGCATTGTGATTAGTGAGCAGCAACATCATGGTTGTACTCAAGGGCTGTTCCCTGTCACAAGGAACCAAGAGACCCAGAGTAACGGCGTCCTGGCTCACAATCAGACTGGCACGTCCAAGTTGGTTAGCAGGTTACACACTGCATAAAAATTGGGTGCTCAATACATTGTCCATGTAGAGTTTGGTATATTCTCCTCGTTCTCTAAAAGCATTCTCGTTTGGCTTTCTAAGGTGTCAGTTTGTAAACGAGCAGCACCGTCCCCAGAGAACAAAGGTACAGTCAAAGGTAATAATGCCACCAATAATGTGAAGATTTCCCTCAGCTAAGGGCAAAGCTGCCCTGTTCTTATCAGTGGTACCGACTGAGGGTCGATGAGGTTACACGGTGATGTCCTGCTCTTAGAACTGAGATCCAGTACCCTTTGCAGTCAGAACAGGGATGCCCTCCCATGACAGATACCTAAAGTTTTGTCCATTCCAATTTTTATGGATACCAAACTTCTAATTGGACAAAGAATACACAAGCAAATCTGAGGTCTCATGAAGAGTTCTAAGTGTTTCATGTTTTATTAAAGATACAAAGATAATAATTACTGTACAGTACCGTAGCGTAACTAAATCTTTTCATCTTGTGTTTTAATTAATATTATTGAATATCACCGTGTGCAAAGTTTCTATGACTATAAACTATGACGTGACTATCGTAACATCCAGTCAATTTATTTTTATTTCTGTAGTGTAAACAATGTGAACATTTCAAATTTTTAACAATAAATTACTAATAAATTAAAAGAAAGAAAGTACTAGAAATATTAGGTTTCCAGCTGTAAACAAAATGCTCCATTCTATCACGTGAAACACCGCTGTACAATTTCTTATATTTAACATTTCTTTTTATTCTCTTAGTGCAAAGTGTTAAGTAGTGAACGTTAAGTGCAAAGTCTTTGTGCATTTGACTGTCTCATTCTTCTTTTTTTTCTGGAGCAGAAATCTTAAATTCATTGTAGGCTATAATTATAATAACGTGTTATCGTAACTTACTGTAGCTTCATATCTTATATAACCAGGAAAAATTCCATTTTATTTGTTAAGAATAACAATTAAAATAGGGTACTTTTCTTGTACAAAAATAAACAGTCCTTGCAATTAAATAATTAAACAAATTCGGATAACAATACTGTGATTGCCTTAGAAGCAATCACACTAATTAGGATTTTTACTAAAGACAGGAGTCTAAGTATGACTCCAAAATGGAATTGCATCAGATGATGGCAAAAATCAAGAACGTAAAATCTAATTAGACAGATAATTCATTGTCCCACCCAACGATAGACACCGACAGGTTTTTGAAAATTTCTTTTTTTTCTTTTTTTTTTTTTTTTTGCATCGTTCCACCCCTAATAGTAAGATCTATAAACAGGCCTAAGCAGAGCCTCTTAATCTGAGCCCAGTGATGAGGGAGAGATGATGATGAGGGTGCAGTCATTTATCTGAGCACAGAATTCGGATGGAGAACTAAAGGGCATTGAAATGTCCCTGAGCATTATGTAGCCCTGCTCGTTAAGGGCCCAGTGCTTCTGCTCTCTGACCAAAAAAAAAAAATCATTATAAACATTGTGTATTAATTTGAGTTAATAAAATGTTTGTAATGCCAAGAAAATACCCCCCACCATTACATCAGCAGCAGCCTGAACTGTTAGCATGTGTTTTCTTGTTGTTTTTGCCAAATTCTAACTCGAACAGCCGAACATCTGCTCAGAAATCGAGACTCATCAGACCAGGCCACATTTTTCCAATCTTCTAGCATCCAGTTTTGGTGAGCCCGTGTGAACTGTAGCTTCAGAACACTGTTCTTAGCTGGCAACAGTGGCACCCAGTTTGGTCTTCTGCTGCTGTAGCCCATCCGTTTCAAGGTTAGATGTGTTGTAACGAGTGCTTATCTTTTTCCTCCTCTGACCTTTGGCATCATCTTGGCATTTTTCACCCAGAGTTGCTTTCACTGGATATTCTTTCCAATCCTATAGATGGCGCTGTGTGTGAAAATCCCAGCAGATCAGGAGTTGCTATATATTGTACTATATAGTTTCTAGAAATACTTAGCACCAATCATATCACCCGTTCTGATGCTCTGTTTGAACTTCAGCAGCTCCGTACCGATCACTTCTACATGCCTAAATTACCTGATGAGTTTTGTTTCGTTAACGAGCAGTTGAACAGTGTGCATAATAATGTCAAAGTCATAGCGCTTTCTGTAATGGAGCATTGTCTCAATGCAGCTTTACAACTTCTATGTTATTCCCAATTTGAGCAACAGTGGCAAGGAAAAACTCCCTAAATGTCAATAGAAACCTAGTGAGAACCAAGAGCCAATGTGCTTTTTGATTTCAAAGTAAACTAGGCATAAATGAATTCTCTTGAAGAACAAAACATGCAGCTTTGATGTAGCTTTGTGTCTTTGTATTAAGATGGATGTGAGCTGAGGATTTCTGACATTGGTACTTACTCATCATATATCCCTCCAAAAATGTCGAATAACTTGTTGAAGCTGCAGAGCGGTCCATTGATGCAAATCACACAGCTGGGCTGCACAGAAAACGTAGGCCTACACTTTATTAAATAGCACAAACTGTACATGGTATGAAGTTGGTACTCCCTACTAGTCATTTTGAACTGAAGAAGCTTTTCAGATGAGAAGTGAAACGTCTTCAAGAATCTACAAGAAAGTCCAGTTGCTCTCTTCTACCACCCACTGTTATCCGGTAAGGGTGGTTCCCTGGGTGAAAATTCCTTGCTGATGTCAGAGGTCAGAGGAAAATGATCAGAGCCATTAGTGTTCGTAATGTTATAACTGATTAGTGAATAGGTTCTGGTTCAAGTTTTCATTTCGACTTTTCGATTTTTATTAAGCTCATGCTGATACCTCAAAGATTTAATGAGTGTAAACACTACTTGAATTGTTTATTTTGCATTTTTTACAGTACAATAAATAATATTTACTCTGTATTACTGTTATTTTATTTTAGATGATTACTTAGGTAAAATGTTTGACCTTTTTCAGTAACACTTAACAGTAACAGCACAATCATAAGTGAGTAATTTCTTTAAGACCCAGCTATAGTTCCACTGCAGACTCCCAGTTCTTTGGCTTCTGTAGTTGACAGTATTCCATAACGAAGTCCAAGTTCTCCTGCA